>BQNB010131644.1:1099-18751 GCA_026074375.1 Tanacetum coccineum
AAGTGTGATTTAACATTTAAACTGATTAGTTGCATGTATAATATGGAAAACTAATGATGTCTGTTACCCACAAGATTCTCTTAAATAATTGAATAATCTCATCCGCATAATTCATGCAACCAGGTTTGACTTATTTTATATATTATATGTACGTGGTAGGTTGAAGATTTATATTTATGATGTGGATTTTTCAACATGCCATAGGTGTTGCTGAGGAGGACTATAGGCTTCGACTCAATTCCAGTATTTTTCCTTTTGGAAAGCTGCACATAAATCTTGTAGGAGGTGAACTAGGATTTATAATTTCCCAATATGCTTGCAATGCTTTCAATAATGATTATACTATAGTTGTAGGCCCCTAAGGTTTTAATATTCACCTTACTATCTTAATCTGGAATCTTTACATAAGATCTACTTTTGTGCTTGCATATTGCAGTGAATAACCAAGATAAATAGGAAACATATGCTACGTATGCATCTATGGAATTCTGAAAACAAGGATATAAACCGCATTAGTGTTATGTTGTACGTGCAGATGCCTGAGATTCTTGAGTTGTGTAAGCAAATAAAGGAGAAGTTGAAAGAAGCTGATCTATATGGTAAGCTCATCTAAACATGAACCACACCTATATATTTGTTTTGCATATCAAGATTGAACAAAATAACAGAATTTGGCCCACACCATGTGATATGGTTGGGCAAGTGGTTTCTTACTTGGACAAAAATGGACTTACTTGACACCAGTTTTGGACCAAAATCTGGGGCTGCTTTAAGTCGAGGTATATCCCTTCATGTTAATCTCACCGATCTTACATCAATTACTTACATTTGGACTTGATGCACCTGACATCGACATGAAATTTCAGTAACGAAACTTGGATTGGAGAGGGTGGATTTGGTGACGTTTACAAGGGACAATCGTCTAAAATCTGGCAACACTGCACATCTGCCATCAAATGCCTAAATCGAAAAGGTGCCCAAGGAAAGGAAGAGTTTCGTAACGAACATGGCTTGATTTTCATGTTCCACCATCATAACAACATTAATTTCGTTGGTTACTGTGATGTAGATAATGAGATGATTATTGTTAACGAGTATGGCAGTAATGGTAGCCTGGATGGTTATCTTGAAGACACAAATAAGAGACGTAACCTAACATGGGTACATCGGCTTAGGATTTGGCATCAGGTCATGTGTACTCAAGTCTTGCGGATGCCTGCTCAGGTTACAAGAAAATGTAAACGATAATTACAAATAGCTAACTTTTCCCATTCATTTATATAATTAAGTTTTTAGATGAATAAATATTTTGGATCTAAAGAGTTGTATGAAGATAGGTATGCTGATATAATACTTTGCTTTAAATGATCAGCTTATTACGCCAATAGCTCAAGACATTAGGTTAAGTTAACTGATTGTGTTATGCCTTTAGTTATAGAGTTATAGTTAGCTTCCTTGAAGTCTGATTAGATTTTTCTATTTGATTAATCATGTATACAGCTTTATGATACTGTCATTATGCCATATTCATTGTGTGACAAGGTGATCCCAAAGAGAATAATCTTCTACAGGTACTCAGTTATTAGCTCAATTTCTTTTACATCAGTAGTCATTTTAGTTGTCTTAACTTTTCTATTATTGTAGGCATGGAGTGACTGACGATCAATTTTACCATGTTATATTTTATGAACTTCTAGCAATATATGAGGTGAAAATAATATATATGTATCAATTTATGGCTTAATGAGTAAACCCAATCATTATTGTAATCATTCTGTTAAATTCATATCAGGCATATGCAGTACTTTGGCCAAACTGTGAGCCTCTTATCACGTTTGGGGTAGTTCAGAAACGTAAGCACACTGTTAAAAGACTGTCAGGTATATAACCGCATAATATTTCACTTGGTCTTCGTTAGAGGGGGCAATTTTGACTATTTACTCAAGAATGGGTTTATTCAGGTTATGTTTTGCACCTAACAGGTCAGACGGACGTAATAAAACTTATTAATGTGGAACGAAATGGGTCGGTTTGTGTTTAGCTAAATGTCCAAACGTTATTCTAAAATACAATTTTTTAGCAGCTGAATATTGTGATTCCACGCACAGTGGGTTGTCTATTTTTTTATTTAAAAGCATGTGTTACGTGCTTGCAGTATCATGATAGTGGTGGAGTTAAACATATAGTCCCTACTGTGTTATTTGGGTTAAGTTGCTTCCATGGATGGTTCAAAAAATCCGACTTGCTTTGACGGGTACGTGTAGTCGACTTGCTTCGGCTAAGGATTGGGTTTTGAACTTGATAATTACATTTTACACATACTCTTCAGGTTAAATGTGCTACTGCATTGAGTGGTCTACTTTTTATGCGTGCGAACAGGTTGCACTTCAGTTTATAACTAAATACAACCTTAGTAGTTAGGGTGTGTTTAGGATTGCATTTAGTTACATTATAGTGTTTGTGTATAGTTGAAAAGATTAGTTTTTGGTTTAGGATTAATATTCTCAAGGCTGGTGGAGTTCAGAAAGAATCCAACTGCACCAAAATCAAACCATTATTATATTATACATTTCATTACAATTTTAACTTAAATCCCATATCTTCTATGCAGCTGGAATCAATGCATTTTGGATGCAAACATATATTGGCAAAGTTTCATGCCCGTATATTTGTTCAAAGAAGATTTGGATCATGGTGTTCTTTTGGTTGGGTATGGGTCAGCTGGTTATGTACCTAGCAGACTCAAGGAGAAGCCAATGAAGATATTCTTTGAGTTAAGGAAACAAAAGTACCTTGAGGCTCTCGATAGGCAAGTCTACAATCCTTTATTTTTATGGCACGTCATTGGGGGTGTTTGGTATTGCTTTTCAGCTTATATTTGAGTAAAAAAAGCACTTAAAAATAAGCTTATAGGTACTTGACGATTTTAAAAGAGAGAAGCATTTCTTAATCAGTAATCCTAAACACCCCCTGAATCTGTTTTATTGACATTTGAGCTACAATTCTCAGGAATGACCGAGCAAAAGCTGTTGAAATTCTTGTGAAGGATTTGAAGGTTTTTTCGACCTTTAATGAGGAGCTCTTCAAGAAGATATTAGAATAGTTCCTAAGAATTAACTTTTCCTGCAGTATCTGTTGTATTTAGTATGGCCTACAAACTCCAACCTGCCATAATATTTATTGACGAGGTCGACAGTTTTCTTGGTCAACACCGAACTACAAAACACGAGACTTTCACCAATATGAAGACTAAGTTTATGGCTTTATGGGATGGTTTTACCACAGATCATAAGTTTCTTCTTCTTCTTCATTTTTGTTTATAAACTAAATAACTTCCTATTTTTGTGTAATCATTATAGTTTATGGGATCGTTTATGTAGAGAATGCTCGAGTGATGGTACTTGCTGCAACTAATCGTCCTTCAGAGCTTGATGAAGCAATACTAAGACGTCTTCCACAAGCATTTGAAATTGGGGCACCCGACTACAAAGAAAGGGCTGCAATTTTGAAGGTGATTTTAAAGGATGAGAGTGATGAGGATGACATTGACCTTGATTTCATAACTGCATTGTGTGAAGGTTATACTGGTTCTGATCTTCTCGAGCTTTGCAAGAAAGCAGCCTATTTTCCCATCAAGGATTTACTAAACGAAGAAAAGAAGGGAAAGTCATCACCTATGAGTATCTTTCTGTCTCACTTATATATTGTCAACAATCAATTTAGTTGGATGGCAGAATTATGCATTTTAGTATAGTTTCCAATTTCAACCCATTCAAAACCTATAAATAGGGACGTAACCCTTTTTTGTGTCTTCTCCACGTCACCAACCATGTTGCAGTTTGGTTTTATGGGTTCTGGTCATATTAAGTTTTCAGTGAGGTATTTGGCTTCAGTAAGGGATAAAGTTTCTGTGTGTATTTTGGTTCTGTGAATAACAAATTATGGAGTACAAATTTGATAATAGAGAAACCTGTGTTACTCCAAATCTCTTGGCCATAAGAGATACCACAATGTTCCCATTAGTATAGTTTCCAAGTATAAGATCTGGTTTACATTCCATCACCTCGAGTACCTTAGCGGCAGCATCCTAAGCAACACATGAGAATATTAACATATTAGTTAACTAATTCTTAATGGTCAATGATGGTTTTATACCGACAGATGTATAATATATTTAATCCTATTTACTTGGATAAGTTTGTGTTAACGATAAACTCAACATAACACTGGTATGATTCTGTTCTGTTTCAAAAGTTTAGTCTTTGTGTGAACAGTTTTTAGTGTTGATTCAGTTAGTTACTATGGTTTTAGGTTTTAATATATAATGGTTTCTGGTTCTTTATTATTTCAGTTTGTATTGGTTCAGTTTGATTTAAAGTCTTTATATGGTCAGGTCTATTTGATACTGTGGTGCTTCAGGGGTTATTTTTGTTCAGTGATATGCATTCAGCGGGATAATACTGTTTCAGTTGAGTATGATGGCTTCGTTGCAGGTTTAATTTTTCTGTCGACGTTTAAATCGTTCACTGTGTTAAATATTCAGTAAAGTTACATAGTTTATCAAATTGTTCAATTATATCATAGTTCAAATAGAACAAAGTTTGGTTTCTAGTTTAGGAATTTTTGCTGATTACATTATGTTCACTTATATGTTTTGGTTACCGTGAAATTAGGCCCATTCTCTCTTGATTTATATAAGACTCAAGTCTGAGTTTATAAGCTCATTTGTGAAGTCCAATGGATGTAAGTAACGCATAACAGTAAATGAATTCGGAATTAGTAAAACTGGAGACAATAGTACATATGCTAAGGTGAGTCCATTTTAAGCCATGAGATATAATTATCTTAGACACTTACAATATGGTCTTCATTGTAATTTGAACTATTTTTTTGATGCAGCTACTACATAGTCTCCACCGTTTAGTAGACTTGACTGCTTAACTTCTCTTTTTTAAGCATTGGACCATATAAATCAACAACAACAAAGAAATCTACCAGCCAAGATTCTAACGCGATTGTGTCATTCATCAAGATATGTGTTACTGCGAAATCTCAAGGGTAAGCATGTGAGCTTGTCTTCTTACGTTAAAATAGTTATAGTTATGCAAATATGCATTTTATACAGTTTCCTAATGTAACAGTACACAAAATCTCAAGGGTAAGCATTTTATACTAACGCGATTGTGTCATTCATCAAGATATGTGTTACTGCGAAATCTCAAGGGTAAGCACGTGAGCTTGTCTTCTTACGTTAAAATAGTTATAGTTATGCAAATATGCATTTTATTTAGTTTCCTAATGTAACAGTACGCACTAAAGGAGCAAGATTGTTGGCCCTTTCGGGAATCTATGCCTTCTTTTTATATTCTTTGGTAGTAGCAACCTTAGCCAAGTACAACACTCTATAATATGATTAGAATGTATGCTGGTTCCAGTGGTTGTTAGTAGTTGAATGGAAGCTTAATCATCTGATTGCAAGCACACTACTTTCTTTAATTGGTTCTTCTTGAATGTATATCCTTAAAAACATGTTAGACAGTGGATAGACCTTTATTATGAGAAGAAATATATATTTAGTTTGATACTGTAACTGATGGTTTTCATGACCCATTACTTTCTTTTTACAGATAATTGACATGGTTGCTCATTCTTCTGAATTTGAAAATATTTTTGTTCGAGACGAGGAGCAAAACAAGCTAGAAACATTGGTACGCAAAGTATGTCTGTTGTAAGTTAAGGGTGGTCCCACAGATAAACATGGAAAGTATCTATTTTAATTTAGTTATAGGCTTAGGAAGGCCAAGAACTGTACAGTTAGGTTATGAAAACTTACCTCTATGTGATTTGTCTTTATAAAACAATTATTTGGTAATGACATTTTTTGCAGCAATACCCGAGGGTCTATTGATGCATTTTCCTTGATTTATGATGCTGAACACATTAATGCGAGCTTGGCACTATCCTTCAACATGTATGGGTATGTTAGGATTAGATAAATAAGTGATTGATTCTAAAAACAAGTTGTTCGATCCATCGCTATAAGCAAATCGTTTTTTAGTGAATGTGTGAAACATAAACCACTCCGTATTTGAATACATATTTATTCATAAAGTTAACATGTTCTATAATCATTACTTCATTGTCTAGGATGTTGGCCATTATATTTGCTTATCTATAAATGGCATTAACACAAGTTGATTTTAGTTTTAAAGATGTAAATATTGATACAGTGAGATGGGTACTAATTTTTTTTAATCAGGTGGACACCTGCAGAAGTTATATTTAATGGTCTTATTATTCGTTATTTTTTATTTATTCTCTTTGCATCCGTAAGTTATTTGGTGGTTACAAATAGATTAACTAATTGTAGTTTTTTAAGTGAAACTTCGATATGGATTTAAGCCCTGCCGCAACATGTGATTAGTATAGGGGGTTTTGGGGATGATTGTATTTACATAGGGATAGGGTTTTGCTATAAGGTTTTATTTAAAAATACTAATGAGTGGTAAAAACGACATTGTAGAATCAAGAAGTGATGAGGGAAGTCTTTCCCAGCAAAGCTTATTTGGTTGCATAGTTCGTGTTCAAGACTGGAAACCTCAAGAATGAAAAATGTCTATTTCGAGGCTTGTACGTGAAACACCAAAGAAAATCCCATTTTATTAAAAGATCAATCTTAGTGTGAAGATGCGAATAGAGTGAGTATCTTTAGAACTTGGTTCCTACATGATAATTTTTTGTAAATGCTTAGACATTATAGAGTTTGCAGGTGATGACGTTTGTTAGTTTATATTGTCTTATTATTCGTTATTTTTTATTTATTTCCTTTGCATCCGTAAGTTATTTGTTGGTAACAAATAGATTAACTAATTGTAGTTTTTTTAAGTGAAACTTCTATATGGGTTTAAGCCCCACCGAAACATGTGATTAGTATATCTGTTATAAGAAGGGGTTTTTGGGGATGATTGTATATACATAGGCATAGGGTTTTGCTATAAGGTTTTATTTGAAAACACTATGGGTGGTAAAAATGGCGTTGCAGAATCAAGAAGTGATGGAGGGAAAATGGTTTAAAAATGTTTCTATAATAAAGAATAAAGAAATTTAAAAAAAATATTTAACCAAAAAAATAAAAACAATAATTACAAGCCATACCCGCCCATCGGGCGGATTTTGCAACTAGTATATATATATATATATACATATATATATGTATATATACATATATATATGTATATATATATATATATATATATATATACGTGTATATATGTATATATACGTGTATGTATATATACGTGTATGTATATATACGTATATGTATATATACGTATATGTATATATACATATATATATATGTACATATATAAATGTATATATACATACATATATATATACATACATATATATATATATATATATATATATATATATATATATATATATATATATATATATATATATATATATATATATATATATATATGTGTATATATATGTATATATATATATGTGTGTATATATATGTATATATATATATGTATATATATATATATATATATATATATATATATATATATACATATACATATACATACATACATACATATATAGAATTCGGATCGATTGAGAAGGTTTTCAATAATGATAGATTTTTAACTTTGATTCAAGTTTTTCAAGCGTAAAACTCATTTTAATGTGATTATAATCCAAAATGCGTAAAAAAAATTCTAATCAACGTTAAAAATATCTCGATTTTGCGATTTAAGTACAATACTGAATCATCTATACAAATTTAATGCATCATTACCATAACTCGATTTTAACAATGATTTGTGAATCAAATTTGTGATTTATAAATTTGATTCACTATTAAATGATGTTTACTTGTGAATCAAATCAAAAAATATGAATCAATTTACTCAAATGTAGATTTCTCAATCTTCTCAAAATAAAAACCTTCTCAATGGAACCGGAGCCTATATATATATATATATGTGTGTGTGTGTGTGTGTGTGTGTGTGTGTGTGTGTGTGTGTGTGTGTATAAGAAGTAGTGAGAAGTGAATAAAATTTAAATAAGGATCCAGTGAGAAGAAAATTAAAATAAAAAGTTGTGAGAAGTGACTAAAATCACACATTTGAGATGCAACGACTTGCATTAGATGTATTTCTATTCATTTAGATACACCATTTTGAGTTTCAAACGTTAATTTGATGCGTAGATGGTGCAAATTGATTTTCATGATTTCGGCACATGTAGAAGAACGAAAAATAAGAGAAATCATGAAATGCATCTAATATACATATATGCATCTAATTAAAAGCTAGAAAACACATTATGATTCATTATAATGCATCTAAGATTATAGAGATGCATCTAATTAAAGTCGATGCATCTTGAATATGCGGTTATAGTTACTTATTATCTTTTTTATTTTAAGAAAACTTCTCATTTGATCCTAGCTATATATATATATATATATATATACATACTTAAAACTAAATTACATATTTACTTGAAAACATTAAATCGCTTATACATAAATTCCAACTAGAAAATATATATTTTACCAATATATTAACTCAAATATTTTTATTACTCACTATATAATTAAATCATTGAATATAAATTTATCTAAAAATATTGAATCGAAATTAACGATGCTTACTACATAAATTGCTTCCAAACGTTACGAATAACGAAATGACCAATGAATGACTATCTCAAAATCATTATTTCTAACGAAATGAAATGACTAAATATCTAAATTGAAACTTCTCACACATCAATTGCAACTCATATACTTCACCACACAATATCAAATGCACTAATTGAATCTTGCATACTAACTCAAATCACATAACACCTAGTTAGGATAACATTATTGCTTAAACTAACCAGGTTTGATCACGGGTGTCACATCCTCCTCCTCGATATCCTCCGTGGGCATAGTTGGCTTCTTCTTCCTTGGGTCCTCCCATTGGTTTGTCATCACACTCCGACGATGGGTGAGGACCTCCACAACTATTGCATCCGTCTCGCATCTCCTTTATTTATCATATGATCTCTGTTGATAGAAATAATGCCTAAAAACGTTATTGATATTTTTCGACTTCTCTACGTTTTGATAATCACAAAATGTAAATACGTTCTATGAAAAATTAAACGTAAACAAGTAATTAGTCGTAAATTTTCATTTCGAAAATTAATCACTTAAAGGTATGAATAAATAAATGCTTAATTTATTTGTGATCAAAGGAATTTATTTTTTCTAAACCTTGCATTTTTATAAAATGTAACAAACATTTTTAAAACTTATAGAAAACATTTTTGTAATTATAAGAAATGTTTTATTCAAAATAAATATTTTGAATTCAACTTTTTCCCCTAAAAATGTATAAAACTGATCTAGAAAACACCTCCCTTGGAAAAGACAAAAATAGGAGCGTCCTAATATGGGCGGCCCCCTTATAGGTAAGGGCGGCCCCCTTAGTGATAAGGGGGCCGGCATAGGAGCTAAGGGGGCCGACCATGTAAAACGGCTCCCAGCTCTGCCTATAAATAGTGGACTGTTCCCCACAGATTTTTTACCTTTTGCACCTACATTCTTTCTGTTTAATATCAGTTTACATATCTCCTACAATCCTTTGATCATTTAATCTTAAGTATTTGTTTCCAAGTGATTCAAGCTTAGATCCTCAAGTGCAAGAGAAGAATACTTCTAGTCATCAAGTCAAGAAGTATTATAGCTTAGTTGGTGTTCACGTAACATAGTTATGATTGTGTTGTATCTTGTAATTCATCTATATCTCTTGTGATTGTGTGTAATAGTTAGATCGGGTTGATCGTGTTAGTGTTTAGGTGAAGTGATATCTTGTTAGTGTGGTTAGTATTTTAGACCTCAAAATACAAGTGTGTGGTAGATTGGTTCTAGCTAAGATTAGGACTCGACATTTGGCTTAGTGTCGGAAATTGGTGTAAGCTACTTGTGTACGGTTTTCTTCGCCTAAAGGGAGTTTGTTGACATAGTGAAGAGAACTCTCGAGTTGGGTACTCAAGGAGTGGAGTAGGGCGAAGAGGAGCTTCGTTACCGAACCACTATAAATCCGTGTGTTGTGGTTTGATCCTTCTAACCCTTAAATTTACACTTTTACTTATTGTCATTTATTTACTTAACTAGATTGTTCATATTGTGTGTACATTGAGATCACATAAAATCGAATCTAACTTTTTATATACAAACGTCACATTAATTTAAAAAGCAGTAAACTATTCAACTCCCCTTCTAATTTCCACAATCTCTTTGAATTGCGAGTCGATTTTCGTTGTTAACGCCTCAATTTTTTCCATGAGTTGGGAGTTTTCGCTACCTTCCGCGAAGGCAACAGTTTTCCAAAGGGGTTTAGCTTTGATATCTTTAGACCAATCGAGTTTCAATAGCACACGGTCTTTGAGTAATTGGTGTGCCTCGTTCGGGGTCGTATAGAGGAAAATTCCTCCAGCGTCAAGGATAGCTTGTGTGGCTTCGTCAAGACCGTAGTAGAAGATTTGGATGATGGTTCCTCGTCCTAAACCATGTCCGTGACAAATACGCAGTAAGTCCTTCAGACGTATCCAAGCATCAACAAGGGATTCGTGTAGATTTTGGGTGAAACCTCGAATTTCTCCCATGAGTCGATCGAACATTGCGGGTGGAAAGAATCGGCTTACGAAAGCTTGTCTCATTTCTTCCCAAGTAGTGATAACATCGGGACTTAATTTGTTGAACCAAACTTTTGCATCTCCGGTAAGAGATGATGGGAAAAGTTTGAGTTTGATGGCGTTAGCATTGGTGTTTCCATATCGGAACATTCCGCAAATTTCAACGAATTCGGCGATGTGCTTGTGCGGATCGGCCCGCGCACGGCCGTCAAATTGTCGGTATTTGATCATTGAGAGGTGATGACCTTTCACGGTAAGTTGTCGCCAAGGTCAACCGAGATGATAGCGGCCCCGAGAGTGGGTGCTACGGCTCGGTTGTTCCCCCACATGGGTTGATCGTCAGCCATTGGGAATGGTAGATCAAGGAAGGGGTTGTAAACGACTTCAGCTTCGAAAAGATTTTCAAAGGGTGGATATTTTACTTTAGGAACTCGGTCTTCTAAGGATGAATGGGTTTCGCTTCTTTTTCTTCTTGGTTTGGTGGATAAAATGCCTGGGTTCTAAATAAGGACTAGTTGGTTCTTGTCCCGAAGAACAGGTGTTCATTCAAGTGCAAAACACAACTAGGAGTAGATTTGAGTGGGTCTCGATTCTAGGAAGAAGGGGTAAAAAGGTGATCTGAAAAGTGGTTTCGGGCTGCTCAGACTGGTCCAGCCGGGCGGCAGGACTTCCAGTTTGATAAAACAATGTCACATGAAACATAAGCATAGAGGGATCTTAGAAATAGCTTGAAATTAAATTAAAACATGTTATCACAATCATAACCAAATCATCATACCACAAACATCATCTAATCAAGTGCATAAGAGCACTAGCCACTCATAGCAAACAAAGACATAATTCTAGAAATTATAGCATTAGAAAATATGATTAAAATGTCTTAAAAAGTTTGTAAAAGATTTTAAGAATATGAGGCTTTGATGCCTTGAATAATGATGATGAATTCTTGATGTTCTTAACCTCCTAAAGATGGCTTTCTCATTCTTCTAACTTCTGGGATTTTTCTGGGTTTCTAGGAAAGGGTTATGGCTTTGAGAGAGAGTAGAGATGGCTACTAAAGAGTAGTAAAGAGAATGATTGAAGGGATTTGTTGTTGTGTGTGAAAACAATAGCCAAAAGGGTCTTATTTATACTACTAGGAAGGCCATGGGGTTATAAATGCTAAACGTGAGGCCAAAGGATCATCAAATGCCAGGTACAAAGGGTCTAGATCTTTTTTAATCGTTCATGGAGCTTCAAGATGAAAATGGAGAAGATGATCGAAAGTAGCTGGGCGGCTCCTTTTGCCTGTCGACCGGCTTCTCCTTTTGCTTGTCAGCTTCTTTTACCTGCCTTGCGGCTTCTCCCACGCTTCAGCATACAAATCTCTTGATTTTGCGTTTAAGCTTCCCGTTTGAGTTGTGCTTGGTCGTGGGTCATTATTCTTCAATATAACTTCATTTAGGCTCTATCTTGGGACGTGGAAGCTTAAATGGTTTGTTCTTTTACTCTTGAAATGCTTCCGAACTTGTTCTTGATGCAGGATTCTTCGTACTCGTATAAAACTTGATTTATTTGTCGTTTCTTCGTCTTTTTCTTGCTTTTCCTGTACTTGGCTACAAATAGACTTGCAAACATACTTGGGTACAATTAAGTAACAAAAGCATATAAAAACAGCCAAAAATCTTATGCAAAAGTATGGATAACGCGACTAAAAACATACTCAATTTGAATGTTATCAGAGAAGCAGAAGTCTTGGAATTTCCCTTCGAAATAAGTTGCTGAGAGCCAACACTTGAAGAACAAAGATCATCCGCGGCCTCCTGAGAGGAGCCAACCACGGATTCCCCTATAACAGACATGGGGGGAAGAATAGTCAGCTGGCTCTTCCTCGACAAAGGTTTCTTAGGAGCACCAGATTTCTTGCCTTTAGCAACCAACCTCTTAGGAGCAGCAGAGGTAATGCCAGGAATAAACTCCCCGACCTTGGAAGCACCAGCCAGGGATGGGTTCTTAGAAGATTAAACAGCCAGAGCGTCATTAGCTCTGGAAACAGACTCTTCGGCCATATGAGCACCAAAACTGGAAGATTCCACATTCTTTCCCTTTTTAAAAGCCGACTCCAAAGCAGGAGCTTGAGCCGGAGACCTCTTTCTCACATTAGCGAGAGGGGGAGGAGCGGCAGTTGAAGGAACTTGATTTAGGGGGACCACACCCAAATTAACAATATTGTCAGACGGCTGGGTAACAACATCCGCCGTCTGCTCAAGCAAAGGCTTCTCATTTTCAGCAAGTTTCTTTTCGGCACAAACAACGTCAAACGGATTAGGAACTTTAATGAAATTATGAAGATTCATCTCTCCAAAAGTAAAAATAAGAGATTAGAAGAAAAGAATGCAAAAAAAATAAACGCATGTATGAAAACTCTAAACACCTACCCCGGTCATCATCATCATAAAAGACGGGTCGAGCCGCAGAGGCATACCACATACGGCTCAACCCTACCAAGACAAGAAACTCCTCCGGGTACCTCCTAATCCGGGTAGGATTATCATTTAACAAAGTTTCTAAAAACATGCAACACCTAATATCATTAAAAATATCATTTATGTTCGTCAATTTACTAGAGATAATAACTGCACCATTGAATTTGACGCCTTTGGTTTATCTGTGAAGGATTTCTTGACTCGTCATATCCTCCTTCGATGTGACAGTTCGGGCGATCTCTATCCAGTTAACAAGGGTACGAAATCAGTCGAAATCAGTCGAAATCGGTCAAAAACTGTCGAAAACGGTAAAAATCGGTCGAAGACGTACGAAAACAATCAAAATCGGTCGAAATCGGACGAAAACGGTAGAAATTGGTCAACAATAATAATGAGACCAGCAACCAGAATATAACACAATCGTAAGTGGCTTCATTCGTTGGTCTAGACAGTACAAAATTTAGTTCGTTGGTGAAGTCAGGACAATTTTGAAACTTCGTAGGTATTTTATGACATTGACCCAAAGAAAAATGGTGGTGTTGATGAGGGAGAAATGGTTGAGGGTGATGTGGAATAAAAAAAAATAAAAAAAAATGACGTGGAAAATGTTGCCGGTCATATTGGTCATATTGTCACATAATAAACAAGTTCGTTGGTCTAGACAGTACGAAATTTAGTTCGTTGGTGAAGTCGGGACAATTTTAAAACTTCGTAGGTATTTTATGACATTGACCCAAGATAATAAGTGAAAAAAAAACATATTATATGATTGTGTATGTTATAGAATAAGTAAGCATATGAATTAAAAGAATATAGCAAAACTCTACTTAGATCCAGAGCCGGTGATTACCCTATGCAAGTAAGGCAGCTGCACAGGGCCATCAAAATTAAGGTGTCTCACAATCTTTTTAGTTTAGTTCATTTATAGCTACGTTTGTGCATTTATGCTATATCTCTGAATGTTTTTGTAAATCTTATTAGTTAAATACAATCATCTTACCACAATAAATAAAATGTTATTAAAAAGCCTCATTATAACAAATTGGTATTAACGAACATCTTTTATATATAATCTTTAGTGTTTTTTATAGGAACCTTCTTTTAATTGTCGCTCAAGGTCTCCAAATCCGTTAACCGACCCCGCTTGAATCTTACAATATCTTGAAAACCTTAATCCATAAAAATTTGGTTGGTTATGAATAACCAGAATCTGAGTAAAGCTAGACAATGTTATTTTGTAGAACAAAAAGCTTATCAAGCTATGACCTATAATCAAATTATTTAAAGTGGACAATATCGAATATATAATGGTCCCCAATCTTTAATTTTAGGGTGCGTTTGGTTTGTAAGTAGGTTTGGAATGAGATTTGTATTTAGTATTGGTTTGAAAGAAAAAGAGGAGAGAGAAAGATATGATTGATTAAAAAGATTGTTTGTTTTGTAAACTTGAATAAGAAAAATAAAATAAAATATATTTATTATATTAGTTTAAAATAAAAAATAAAAAAATGAAAAATTACTACAACCATTCGATTTGTGAAAGAAAACCAAAACATCAATTTAAAAAAATAAAAAATGGCCCACTTGTATTGGTAGAAGAGATTGTCAGATGAGATTCACTCAAAGTTACCCATTTGATGTGGAATCGATCTATGGTAATTGTTTCATAGTTTGATTCCATATCCCTACACCAAACAGTGATGTTTAGCAATGAAAATATTCCCTGTTATCTACACCCATAAAACAAACACAACCTAAATAAGCAACATCCAAAACGGCCCGTTTATAAGCAATGTATCAATTTGAATAAGCAATCCCAAATACCGCCATTAAAAAGAATTTATATTCATAAAAACTAAAAACATATTCATAATCCAACATTGCCTATGATTTAGGAGAAACATAACATACAAAAACTTACTATAAAACACACATAAAGCATAATATTAAGAAAACCCACCCACACCCCATATAGATCTATTCATACACATAAAAGCAAAAATAAGAAAAAAAACCTTGCCAGATAAATATACTTAATCATAAAAGCAGAATAGTTCATCTTCAAGCATTAGAGACATGAACACCGACTCCAATTAAGTTATGATGAAGAAATCGAAATAACAAACCCTGCTATGCAATCGTCACAATAAAAACCCCTAAATAGTAATATAAGGAATAGTAAAAGTCCGGTACGAAAAATGAGAGAAAAAGCCTAAAAACATTGAATCATCACAATGTATTCATAATCACAATAGCTAACACGAAAATGTTTCGTTTCTATGACTGAGCTTTCCATTCGATGCATGACCGAAGGAAGGAACCATTTATACAGCAATTCCATGATGATCACTCGGAATGACACCACTATCATCTACAATAGTTATCATAATTCACTTCTATGTACCGGTACCCCCCCTTGTCCTCGTGCAACCAGTTAGCAATAGTCTAGCAATAGAACACTTTGCTTAAAAAGTTTTAGAGCGACATAGAAGGACAATAACTTTACTATCCATGTTTATAAAACGAAATCCATAATACATATCAGCGTAAGTAGCTATGAGCATTTCTCAGTTGCTGGATAAAAATTTAACAATGAAGTTTAAAGATTATTCGTTGATATCTCAAATTCGAATTGCAACAATTGTTTCTTCACTTTGTTATGGATATAATTTGAAGGACTGATAGGATTCACAACCTAAGAAGTACACTAATAGGAACCTAAGCATGGAATGAAGGTTGTTGCTAAAGTGAATAACTTTTACGTTTAAGATCCTACCATCACGCATTGTTAAAAAAGATTACATCCGATTTGTCTATTCTAATGCATGCATTGAACACATTTCTCTGTGGCCTTGTGCGCTACTTTCATGATTTTACCAATCAAACATGTTTAGGAGTAAGCATAACCACAATTGACCCATTGATATATAAGTGGGTTGAAACTCTCACTATGTATAATAGCACTGCATTTTTATAGAGCTACATGAATAACCGCTTCTGAAAAACATAAGCATGACATAAACAATAAGTAACAATGGACTTTAGAAAAAAATCTTTTTGACTTTCCGAAATTAAATTGCATAAGTTGCTTCTAGTCTTTTTAAAAGGGATATGATCTGATGGAATGATAAGAACCAACACATGGAATTTAAGTCCTACCGGCATGCATTGTTATAACCTACATATGAATCGGAATTACAACCTAAAAAATAACTAAAGTAAATAACTTATAAATTTAAGATACTACCAACATCCATCACTATATAACTTCAAATTTATGATTGTTTTTCCATTTCAATCCATTGGAAAAATTTCTTTTGTTGCCTTACAAGCTAATTTAACGAATTTACTAATTTAACCTGTTAAAGAGTAAACATTATCCCGTTTATATATTAATAGGTTTTACAGTTTTATGAACTGCATGAATAGTAAACTTACCAGTTGCTTTCCTCGATGCAGCCGTGAGCTTCAGGTCTTGAGTCGGAATTTCAAAAAAAAAATAAGAAAATGATCATGACATTGATTGCCTGACAACAAATTATAGATAACAAATTTAAATGGAATACTATTATATTAGCATAAAATAAGAAAATATTGTAACTTTAGAAAACATACAATTCTTATGACAATGCTTGACCAAAAGACCAGAGACAATAATGCTGCGTTTAGTTGGAGGAAAACACCCTTGTTTTCCACAAAATGTTTTGTGGAAAACAAGGAAAACAGAGATCGCGTTCAATTCGTCGTTTTCCAACAAAATTCTTTACAAAACACAAAATCCCTATTTTCTTCTTTTATACACAAAACTAGAAAACAATTTTATTTTGTTTTCCCCGTTTTCCTTTTATGATACTCATATCTATTTTCCCCTTATTTCCTACGTTTTATACGTTTTTATAAGTTTTTTGATGTTTATGTACGCTTACAGACTTTTTTTTACGTTTTCGTCTGTTTTTACGATTTCGACAGTTTCATATCTATTTTCCCCTTATTTCCTACGTTTTATACGTTTTTATAAGTTTTTTGATGTTTATGTACGCTTACAGACTTTTTTTTACGTTTTCGTCCGTTTTTACGATTTCGACAGTTTTTTTACGTTTTCGCCCGTATTTTTACGTTTTCGTCCTTTTTTTACGATTTCGTCAGTTTTTTTACGATTTCGTCCGTTTTTTTGCGATTTCGTCTGTTTTTTTACGATTTTGACAGTTTTTTTTACGTTTTCGCCCTTTTTTTTACGTTTTCGTCCGTTTTTTTATTTCGTCTGTTTTTTTACGATTTCGTTTGGTTTTTTACGATTTCGTCCGTTTTTTACGATTTCGTCTGTTTTTTACGTTTTCGCCTTTTTTTACGATTTCGTCCGTTTTTTATGTTTTCGTCCGTTTTTTTACGATTTCGTCCTTTTTTTACGTTTTCGTCCGTTTTTTACGATTTCGTCCGTTTTTTTACGCTTTCGTCTGTTTTTTACGATTTCGTCCGTTTTTTT
>BQNB010131645.1:0-18751 GCA_026074375.1 Tanacetum coccineum
CATACAAACTCTAACATATACCTACTGCATCAAATTAATATCAAAACTGCATTAATCATTTAAAATAAACATAAAAATAGTGTTAATCACATTATATTAAATAAAAATGCTATTGCATAAATATTAAAGCAATAACTTACTGCTTGATATTGTTATTGATTTTTCTAGAGTTTTTTGTTTATTGGATTTACAAACACCTTTGGTTGCCGCAATTAATCTATCACTTTTTCTAGTTGCTTAATAGAATAAATAAAACACAATTTCAGCATAATAAACTTAATAAAATGATGCAATGGAGTAGTTAGGGTTCAAAATTCACTTACAAGTAGTAGGCGGTTTAAACTGTTTTATGTTCGTCCTCACCATTTTCAACTGATGCACTTGATGATCTGATAAAACAAAACACAATTTTATCAAAATAAATTTAATAAAATAATAAATAAACAATTTTAGGGCTTCATGATCAACTTACAAGAACCATATGATGCACTTGAAGATCTGATTACATTATTTAATAACGGTTGATGAAAAGGGGGATTGATTTTGATATGATGAACTCGGTGAAATGTGTGTGAAATTAGGTTTAAAAAATAAAAAGGAGATCTGATTTTGGTATTTATATTAAATATTAAACGACGTCGTTATTAGTCATTCGGTTATTGGCAAGATAAGCCCTTGTTAATTAGTGTTTTCTATTGCTACAGATTTGCCCCTTAAACTTTAATTATTTACAATAGTAGCACTCCGCTATTTTGATCTATTAAACACAATCCAACGGTTGAGATGGCTTCCCATCCTTTTTATTTTAAGAGCTTCTCATTGTATCCCCACCCTATACATACATATATATATACATATATATATACATATATATAGATATATATATATATATATATATATATATATATATATATATATATAAATATACAGTTACGATACGATTAAAATTATGTGTATCATTAAGTTATAAATTCGAAAATCTTCAAACGATGATTCACTTAATTGTATTAAACTTTACCCCTAATAGTACCCTTAATATAATAAACGAGGCTTGGTTACACCCGTGCGTTGCACTGAGCTTGTTTTTGTGTAAAATCTTTGGGTTAATTATGTGAAACATAGTATAAGTTCACATCGTGGTTGGGAGGCATGAAAGACGTTCTGCCTTGCCTTGAGGTTGTTTTTGCGTAATATTTATTTGGTTAATATGTGAAGCATAGTTGAAGTTTCTGTGTTAGTCAGTTATCATTAAATAATGTGTACATAGCGTTTGTGTCCTATTGGTGCCATGTTACATAGTTACGGACCGCTATTTGAAGCTAAAGTAACGGAAAAGATGCTCTTGCTTTTTTAATGCGCACGTATCTATTAGATGATAGAATATACATTTAGTTGACTCAAAGCCCACATGTCGTAATAATGCCATTTGTTCGTCAATCACATACATTAACATATGTGAGGACAACAATAAGGTTGAAGTACGTAGTAGATATCGAATTATCAAGATATCTTGAGTTGTATGATTATGGCCTAACAAAAGTTGGATTGGCTCGGTCAAAGGCGTATACTTGGTTTTTAAAGTTGTAGTCGAAGCCAAAAACAATTGTGCATGTCCACATGAAATGCAAATAATACATATATAATACCGCAAAGCTACCAAGATGACTCGTCGGCATATACTATTTTGAAACTTAGATTTGTTAGTTATTATAGGGAATATGATTAACTGCATTATGGTCTCTTTTTGCAGGCAGTTGCTTTTACAAAGTCATAGTGTCGTCCCTTAAATGACACCTTTAGGTCCACCATTGCTTCTCTAACAAAATGATACATCAAATGGTTTTCCAAATATACATTCAAAGCCTCTTGCATTTAAATAACAACACATGACATGTACCTTTAAGTGATCCCTTGTGATAAAAAAATAGCCAAAAAAGTAGATGTTGTAAAGAATAATGAATCAACAATAAAGATTTTTACTTATAATTTTGTTAAGAAGTATGATTCAAGGAAAGTACTTGATACAAATATATCAACATGAAGATACATTAAGATGGACTTATCAATAGCATGAGCCCCTCACAAAACCACATCCTCACGCTTGAAAAACAGGAAAAACAATCACCTTAAAGGGTCAAACAATTTAAAGCTCTGTATAAAACATATTAAAGATTCTAAATCGCTTTATAATATTGACTTAGAGTATTGTTGTCATAATATAATTAATTTTAATCGTACTTAACGCATTAAAAGTTAATATTTTTGTGAACCTTTTGGTTTTTGGTTTCATCATTACCCGTTTTCATCAATAGACGTGTTTTTATTATTTAGAAAGGCGATCAGTAGATGTGTTAACCTACCAGTCCATTGGTACCCTTCCTAGTTTAGGTAAAATGAGCCAACTTATAGCCTTAGCATATTGAGGTCAATAAGCCCATGATAAGTAGTAAATGCATGTGTGTTAAACCATCAAAAGTACAAACTATACCAATACTTTGCAGTTTAACATAAATGAATTAATTGAATTGCAAGATGCTCAAGTGAAATGGAAACTAAGATCATTGATTGACCAAATCTTATTCGACCTTTATTTACTTTGAAGCTCAAATGCTTCCCACCAAGTTGATCATCTGAGCAACTAAGGCTTTAGAATATTGTAGCTAATATATTGACATGATTTGTTAGAATAACACCACAAACTTCATAATAGCTTCACAACATTGATATTATATCACTTAAACTGCGGAAATGATACCGTATGCATCGGTTACAAAGTGGTATCTAGTTACCACAACAAAAATATGATCTACATAATTGCACAAAATATATATAGTATGGTTTGCAACACTTGATATTAGTTCATCGGGCCAAATCTCGAACATTATCTATCTTGATAATGTGTCTTCCAACTGTGTCTTTCTGATGTTCTCGTCAAATATACCATCATAAATCTTTTGATGTTTAATCTTTCGTGCACTGGTTTGAGCTGCATGGTAGTATAATTTCAAGAATCAATATATCTATTTGTGTGTGTGCTAAAAAAATGATGGATTAGGGACTTAATATGAACCTGATGTGTGGAAGAGTTCCCTTTTAACATTAAAAAGTTCAATGCTAAAAAAACATGATCATAAAGTAACACTAACACACAATCAAAGTGTCTCAAAACGCGTATGTGTCTATATTATGAACTTAACTACATCCCATAATGAATATCGGCAAGTTTATAAGTTGTATACTATATTAACTTATTTTCATTGACAAAGATTAATTGAATAAGATATTGAAAAGAGTAAACAAATGAAGAAAAAGAATACTTAACAACCCCTTACCATGTTAACCTTACCATATTTTTTTAGAGCCGGAGAGGCAACCAATGCATATAAAAGGCAGAACATCAAACTTTTACATGACAAATATATTCAGTCCTATTCCCACATTTAAATAATACACATCTTAATCTTCATTAGAATAATGGCAGGATAATATAACAAACATGTCAATGTCATTGATAGTTGCCACTGAAATTATGTTAGCAAGTAGTTGAAATATTAGTAGACACATAAAAGATGCATGGCGATAGACGACATTCCTTTGGCTAATATTAGCATGCTTTCATAGGCCTAAATAGTTTAGACGTAAAAAGTTTGTGATGTTGCTAACCTTTATGATGGAGTTAACCAATGAGCATCTGACAAATGTCATCAAGATTCTTGCTCCTAAATCATCCGCTGATAAGAACATCAACCGGAAATCCGTCAATCTTGCAATACGTCTGAATGGGAAATTCACATAAAACATCATTAGCAACTAAATAAACAAACAACAATAACAAACATTAAAAAAACCAATCTTGCTGTTGGGTTTATTGATTTGATGATTACAAAACTACATGTGCTTAAATGAAGACGAATGAAACAAGAAGGACTAAATTCATCTACAATGGAATTCTACAACCTGGTGGAGAACATAAAGATTGTAGAAGATATGCTTTAAAGATATGAACATCAAGTTTAAATAAGAAGATTTAGTTTCCTTATCTATTTTAGTTAGCTTCCTTTGTAAGTCATGATCTCTCTATATAAAGAGATCATAGGCATATAGTTTTAGTATCCACCAAAAACATGTGCTTTCTATGAGAGTCTAATAGAGAAAAACGTGTGTGTTAGTTAGTTAGATAGTTAGTCTATAGTGTTTAGCCTCAAGGATTGTAAATCCCTGTTACTAGTTAAGAGTAACCGTTCTATGATTTGATCACATAGAATTGGGGCTGTGATTAATAAAATAAAACCTTGTGATAACATTGATTCGTTCCTTATTAATTCCGCTGTGCAAATATTCAATCTGTGTTATCATTATCCTAGATGAGAACTAATCATTCTCGAGTCTTAAACGATCTAAGGATTTATATCAGACTCCACAACGAGTTTTAAACACTCGTTCCATGCTCATTAGAACAAATGCATTGTCATGTTATCCACCACCTTGAAGATTATGTGAGTACGCGTATTGCATCGGAAATTATTAAGTAGGATGATATATAATCTCTTTATTTGAAAGGATTAGGACGCCTCTTCATTTAAATAAATAAATTGTAAATCACCGAACCATAAGTTTATCATTTCTTACTTACATAAATTTGGACGCTTCTTTATTTAAATAAGGAATTATAAATGAGTGGGTTTAATGGTATCCAATATGACACGAGTATGAACTCGAACCCGAAAATCACCTAAATGCGTTAAAAAGGTCTAGAGACACAACCGTGTCTTACCACTCAGCAGAATCTTAAGACCTCACTTGGAACTACCTTATCTCATTCTTAAGTTATTACTTTTACCGTTACAAATCTTTACGATCGCGAACTGTTTGTGGAGCTAACCGACTTGTGCACACTTGAACTAATGGATTTGATTCATCCTCGAACTAACAACTAAGTACCATATTTCGCCGTTTGTCGCATAAGCTCTCCCGTGAGCTCCTCCCATTTGTTGAACTTTATTCTAGGGATATTGTTTCTCGACATGTCCTCACTCTCGCACCCATCACCATTTGTTTATAGTTTATTTGTTAGTTATGGTTGCCTGTTGTGGCGTCAATGGACGGTCCCAACTTGTACAACTTTATCCAATAGATAATGCAACCCCCTTTAAACCAGATAAACACCTATCGACAAAAAAGTTAGCCGGACTATTCATTTTGGGCCACTAGTACGAAGACTTAGGTCGCGATACATCCTAGTACTGCCAAGTAAGTTGAATACTTACATCCATTAGCCTCATCCGATATTAATCATCGAACATTACAGATATCATAATCGAGACTTCGTCCTTGAACATTTAAAACTTTATACAAACATACTCACGCGGCTACACTTTCTTCTTCGATGCTCTCACTATTAAGAGACTCTCTTTATAACGCGTTTATAGCAGTCATATATTTTGTTGAGATATCTATTTTGATGGATTAAATATCCTGGTCAGGCCTAGCCAAAATTTTTGGTATGTTGAGAAGTGTCGAAACATCTGATTTTGCTACAAAGTTTCACGCCATGTTTATGAAAACTGGTTATTAGAATCTAAATCCTTTTTCCTGATCCACACAATAGGTTAACAAGAATCGAATCCCGGGACGGGATTCCTTTAAGGGGTAGGTACTGTAACAACCAGCAACTTTTGTAATTTTAAATGACTATTTTACCCTTTGACTTTTTCGGGTCCGACTAGACTTTTTGACTTTTGATCTTTTATTGTCACATAAAAACGATTACCGCGTAACTGGTAATTTTTCGGAACGCTTTTTTAAATAATAAATCATATTTATTATTACATATCTCTCATGTGCAAATTTATTTTTAACTTATTTGACTTGAAAACGAAAAGATATATGATTAATATCCTAAGTTGACTTATCAAAAACGACCCACTAAATCACGTTTTCACGACTCGGACTCTAAAGCAATTTGATGTAAAACGACATTCCGGACAACTTTTTAGTTTTGCCCGAGACCCGAAAACAAGCAGAAAATGACCGAAATACCCTCGCAAAATTTTAGAAACGAGAACAACGCGTACCGACACAAAAATAATTAAATTATATTTAATTATCACTTTTTATTAAATAAAAATATTTAATAAATTATTTATCATTTTATTCAGAAACGTTTGTTAAAAACGCAAATATTCAAGTTAAAGTTTATTTTACGGACAAAGTTTATCAGTGATACACAAATAAATAATAAACATTTTAAATAAATTTTATAAAACGTTTATGAAAACTAGTCATGTAAATACCTATATTTCATGGAAAAATCATTTGGAACGCAATGGCGCAAGTTTCGTGTTTTGAATCATCCGTTAAGTAGCTTAAACGAGACCCGAACCATTGTATTACAAAAGTTACATTTTTAGTCCCTCTAGTTATATTTACAAGAAACCCCCTTGACTACTCTACATTTGCTACATTGTTTTTAAAGTTTCAACTATAAATACTTAAGCATTAGGGTTTCATTTGATATTTATCATAAACCTAGCCTCCCCTCCATAATTTTCGATGACCGGCGCTGCCTCCGGCCAGCCGCCAGCCACCACCAACCACCTCTGTCACCACCTCCCTTCCAACTCGGCTGCCACTCCACGCAGCCAACAACATCACCACCACTAATCCATCCCCACTTCACGCAACAGCCACCACCTCATCTCCTTGAGCCACCATCATCATCGCGACCACCATCTATACCACACCATCATCCCACGACAACCACCAACATCATCTCGTCACCACCCCATCACGCCACGCACCACTACAACACCACCAACATCACCTCGTCACCCCCTACAGCCGCCGCTGCCATCATCACGCACCAACACCATCCCCACTGCCACGCCATCCTCGCCATCATAATCGACCCATGATAGAGTGCGTTTGGGTTTGCAGTCACGACCCACAAGAGGGTGAGGTATGTGGTGGTCTCAACGCCAACAAGGGTGCTTTGATTTGGATAGTCCACACTTAGGGTGCGTTTGGCTGTTATTAGAACCGAGAGGGTGCGTTTGGATCTGGGTTCCGCACAAGGGTGCGTTTGGTTTTCATAAACCGCACAAGGGTGCGTTTGGATTGCAAAATCACCACAAGGGTGTGTTTGGTTTGGCAGAAACGCACATGGGGTGCGTTTGGTTGGCTCTTTAACAGCAATGAGTGTGTTTGGGTGAGCAGGAAAACCAATAGGGTGCGTTTGGTTTAGCAGAAACCCCACTAGGGTGCGTTTGGTTGAGCAGAAACACCGTAAGGGTGTGTTTGGGTTAGCAGAAAATCAAATAGGGTGCGTTTGGGTTAGCAGAAAATAGCAAGGGTGCATTTGGTTTATATAAATCGACAAATAAATATATCGTAAGATTTTATAAATATAAAACCGGATCTAATGGTGGTTTAATGGTTAAATAAATGTGCTATTTATTATTTTGTCCAGATAGATATAAATTGAAACGTGGATATTTTGCAACACGGGTTGTTTGGAAAGTGAAAAACATTAGATTTTATAAATATGGGAAACGTTGTATAAATGAAAAGATTATGCTGAAATTTCTATAAATTTCTATACTTAGTAATTTTCACTATGATTTCTATTATTTTAGAAACCCGATAAAAGGACGAAGTTATATAGTTTTAAGATTATTAAATTGTTATTATACAATAACCCGACAAACAAACGAGAACTATACTCTTACAAATGAGACAACTATTTTAGCTACAACCCATCAAGAAAATGAAATACTAAATTATAAAATATTTATTTTATAATTCTCGACTAGAAGATAAAGTCATAACTATTGTAAGAGCTTTGAAAACATCGTTTACCTAATTCTCAACTATAAAGCGTGCGTTACTTTTGTAACAAGGACTCTTTATTAACTTATATGGTGATTTCCGAACACGTGTCAAATTATGTTGTTTTAATTAGTATTCCTCGACGTTCTTAAATAATACTTGCATGCAAGGTATTATATACTTTTATTTCATTTCCATATATAATACATGTCGCGTATTATATACACTTCGTATTATTCTTTTGGTTGTTTTTCCTTGTTATATAATTCACGATAGGAATTATATACTTGTTCAATTTTTCACATGTAATATATACGGAATATATTACATACTTTGCATTTACTTTTCGATTTATTTTATTTAACCAACCACTAAACTATTACAACTTGAGATCTAATTTTTTATCAACGTGTCGCGTTGATGTAACCATTCATCGAAAAACCCAAATACATTATCCTAAGCTAGTGGTTCATAGCCGTTAAGATGAGCCGCAACTTCTTGGTCGAGCCGTTTTGGTTTCTGTTTGTGTTGTGCTTAATATGTGCATTTCTGCTGATTGTTCTACATCATTAAGGTGAGTTTATAGCCCCAAATGCATTTACATGTTTAATTACAAATTGGTTTACATACTCATTTACATAGCTCGCTATGGAATACATTAATTGATTTTATTTTTGGTCACAAATACATACTTTACTTTTGAAATGATTACGAATTAGCTTAAACGGATTTAACTGACACTACACATTAAATGCCCGGGGTGATCTTGGAGGGACACCGTGCGAGGGGTAAATTATTCATTATTGCCCGGGAGTTCTACTTGGTGGGACACCTGCATGGGTACATGTGTCAGTACTGGCACGGGTGTTCTTGGAGGGGACACCTGCGAGGGGCACATGTTCCCTACTGCCCGGGTGTTCTTGGAGGGGACACCAGCGATGGGTACATAGTGCATCGGTTTCATGAACTTAGAGTAATCGAATCTACATATTCGGGCAATACAAACTTGAAACATTTCGTGATAGTTTTAATTATCATGCATATTTTGAACAATTGCGGTCCAACTTTTATACGTACAATTTGGTGACTATTATAAGGGTTGAAATGGTTATACATACTTTGCAAATCTTTCGTGCAACATTTATACTTAAACAAACCTATGAACTCACCAACTTTATGTTGACCTTTTTAAGCATGTTTTTCTCAGGTGAATTAGATGCTTAGCTTACTTTATGTGCATTGGAGTCTAAATTTGACAAGACTACATTTATGAATTTCTATTTACATACAAATGATCAAATCTCGTTGTATTGCTTTTAAGTTTCTCATTGTGATGCAATTATGGGACAAAATGTTATATCAATTTAATAAAAACAGGAATGGTGATCATTAATGTTTCTACTTGCTTTGGTGAGTCGATCGTTGAATTGATGAATGAAGCCCTAGTGAGGATGCAAACGACACGACATCAGGATGATTAATGCATATAAGGTTTTTCTTGATGTCTTTGTGTTTTGATCTGTTAAATGAAGCCGATTTTATATGTTTCTGCTACCAACAACGATTCAAAGGAAATTAGTACTGCAGCGCCAGTATAGCGATTAAGCTCTTTGTTTACAGTAATATGTGCTCGATTTGTTGTATCATTAGTACTCTGCCAAGCTGTTCACATTACTATTGCCAAGAGAAATTTTAGTATTTCTATGTAGTATATGAAGAATTAGTGACAGATTAGTAACACTAAAAAGTGTTACAAATAGTATGGGAGGAAGGAGTATCCAAATTAGTGACACATTAATAACAGTTTAGTGACATAAAAAGTGTCGCTAAATAATATGGGAGGAAGGAGAATACGAATTAGTGACAGATTAGTGACAGATAAAGTGTCGCTGATAGTTATGGGAGGAAGGAGAATGCACATTAGTGACAGATTCATGACAGTTTTGTGTCATTTAAAGCGTTGCTAATTGATAAATTTGTGTTAGTAATGCTTATCTATAAAGTTAGTACTGCTAGGGTTTTTAAACCAAGTTAGTACTGTTATTGGTTACTATTGCATGTCTTATTACTAACTAGCTTGATTTAATGTGCAGAAAAGGATTATGTTTTGAATAATATCAAGAACGAGTAGCAGCAGTTTGTGTTGTGGTCATAGCAGATTATGATTTGATATAACAAGAAGAAGTTTCAGCTGTTGTTTTATTGATATTGGTGGTTAGAAAAATTTATACTATCAGTTGTATTTTAGTACTGCTGGCTATGAAAGTTTGTACTGTCATCTTTGCCCATTATCGGATAATACCATAGAAGAATGTCAGACACAACAGTAAAAATCAAGTTTGTTTTTGGTTTTCACTGTTTGGTTTTTGGATTTGGTTTACAAGTTTAAAGGCTCATATTTATTGGTTGAATTGATTACGAAGATGGTTAATTATCACTTATTTGAAGTTGAAGTGGAATTATTTGGGTTTGTGTTTTATCATACCTTTTAGCAGGAGGTAACTTGTTTATGTTTTCAATGTTGTGACGAAGACTTGATGAATCTAGCAAAGGTGTGTGATTTACAAACTTATGGTGCTCAATGCTCACATTTGCTATCACTTTAAGGAGTTACGTTGTTGTGGTTAGTGTCTCATAGTTGAGGATTTTGTCAAGAGGTTGCGATCTACTTATATTTTACAAATTTATTTATAAGTTTGACGTCACGTGGATAGTACAAGATATAAGACACAAGTTTGGGTTATTCTACTTCAGCATCAAGTTGGTTATACTTAGTTTTCTTCATCAGTAATCATTACATAGAGCCTACATTTAAGAAATGGTTAACATATGGGTTTCAGGGGAAGCTTAATGTTAAAATGTTTAACCATTTATATGTGGCATTGAGGTGAAGGTTTTTACTACTGCTAAGTCATTATTACTACTGCTAGTGTGAGTTTTCGAACTACTCAAGTTCATTTTTCTTATTGTGTGTAATGGTAGGCAATTTAAGTATTGGAAGGCTGGATTGGTAGTGTGGTGTATGATTTGTAGCTGTTATGATCCAAGTTGCATATCTACTGAAGACCCCTATTCGATGATTACAAAAAGGGGAAGAAGATTAAGGTTTATTAATTTGTAGCTTAATATGTGTGGTGGCATGTACAAGGAGATCATAAGTCAAGGGGAAGCATTGAAGATTGTTTCATTCATGGAGATAGTTTTGTAATATCAAATAAGGGAAGATTGTTGGGTTTATTGATTTGATGATTACAAAACTACATGTGCTTAAATGAAGACGAATGAAACAAGAGGGACTAAATTCATCTACAATGGAATTCTACAAGCTGGTGGAGAACATAAAGATTGTAGAAGATATGCTTTAAAGATATGAAGATCAAGTTTAAATAAGAAGATTTAGTTTCCTTATCATTTTTTTTTTTTTTAGTTAGCTTCCTTTGTAAGTCATGATATCTCTATATAAAGAGATCATAGACATATAGGTTTAGAGCATCAAAAAACGTGTGCTTTCTATGAGAGTCTAACACAGAAAAACGTATGTGTTAGTTAGTTAGATAGTTAGCTAGATAGTTAGTCTATAGTGTTTAGCCTCAAGGATTGTAAATCCCTGTTACTAGTTAAGAGTAACCGTTCTATGATTTGATCACATAGAATTAGGGTTGTGATTAATAAAAGAAAACCTTGTGATAACATTGATTCGTTCCTTATTAATTCCGCTGTGCAAATATTCAATATGTGTTATCATTATCCTAGATGAGAACTAATAATTCTTGAGTCTTAAACGATCTAAGGAGTTCTATCAGACTCCACAATTTGTTGTGACGAAGACTTGACGAATCTAGCAAAGGTGTATGATTTATAAACTTATGGTGCTCAATGCTCACATTTGCTATCACTTTAAGAAGTTACGTTGTTGTGCTAAGTGTCTCATTTAGTTGAGGATTTTGTCAAGAGGTTGTGATCTACTTATACTTTGATCTTGGTATGAGTTTAGAGTCACGTAGATAGTACAAGACATAAGACACAAGTTTGGGTTATTCTACTTCAGCATCAAGTTCGTTATACTTAGTTTTCTTCATCAGTGATCATTACAAAGAGCCTATAGAATTGAAGTTCAAGAGATGGTTAACATATGTTTTAGGGGAAGCTTATAGTTAAGATGTTTAACCATCTACATGCACCACTTGAGGGGAAGTGTTTCGTTACTACTGTTGATCTTTATTACTAGTGCTAGTTTATATTTCTACTGCTCAGATTCATTTTTCTTATTGTGCGTAATCGTGGGCAATTTGAGTATTAGAAGGCTAGATTGGTAGTGTGGTAAATGATTTGTAGCTGTTATGATCCAAGTTGCATATTTATAGAAGACCCCTATTCGATGATTACAAAAAGGGGAAGAAGATTACTGTTTATTAATTTGTAGCTTATTATGTGTGGTGGCATGTTCAAGGAGATCATAAGTCAAGGGGAAGCATTGAAGATTGTTTCATTCACGGAGATAGTTTTGTAATATCAAATAGGGGAAGATTGTTGGGTTTATTGATTTGATGATTACAAAACTTCATGTGCTTAAATGAAGACGAATGAAACAAGAGGGATTAAATTCATTTACAATGGAATTTTACAAGATGGTAGAGAACATAAAGATTGTAGAAGATAGGCTTTAAAGATATGAAGATCAAGTTTAAATAAGAAGATTTAGTTTCCTTATCTATTTTAGTTAGTTTCCTTTGTAAGTCATGATCTCTCTATATAAAGAGATCATAGACGCATAGGTTTAGAGCATCAAAAAACATGTGCTTTCTATGAGAGTCTAACACAGAAAAACATGTGTGTTAGTTAGTTAGATAGTTAGTCTATAATGTTTAGCCTCAAGGATTGTAAATCTTTGTTACTAGTTAAGAGTAACCGTTCTATGATTTGATCACATAGAATTGGGGCTGTGATTAATAAAAGAAAACCTTGTGATAACATTGATTCTTTCCTTATTAATTCCGCTGTGCAAATATTCAATCTGTGTTATCATTATCCTAGATGAGAACTAATCATTCTCGAGTCTTAAACGATCTAAGGAGTTCTATCAGACTCCACAATGTAAATTCTTTGAAGCACTACTATCAGATGCACTTACAAACACTTCACTATTATGCGAGCTATTGAAACTAATAATAGTTACACTTTGAGACTGATGAGAGGATACCTTTTCTCTACTAACATGTTGAAGCAGGTCAAAGTACCATCCATCAGCAATGTATGAACTCTACAATTTTCATACAGTTTCCAGTTAATCAGAGTCCAATCCTGTTGATTACTCTAAATTTCATCCTCTGCATTTGGATCAACAAGTGGTATCAGAGCCTGTTGAGAAACTCTGAATAAGAAGAACACTATATCTACATAAGATCTCATAATCAAAGAGAAGATGGAATCACAGTTAGAAACAACCCAAACAGTGTCTGCATTAAAACTTCCAGTACTCAAAACTTGAGATTATGATCTTTGGAGCATGAAAATGGAGCAATATCTTATTCACACTGATTATGCTCTTTGGGAGGTTATTGTGAATGGTGATGCACCTACTATTGCATCAGCTAGTACTGAAGGTCCCATTCCTTCCAAAATTGCTGAACAAATGCTAGCAAGAAAGAATGAATTGAAAGCAAAAAGCACTTTGTTGTTAGCCATTCCTGATGAGCACCTATTGAAGTTTCATGGAATCAAGGATGCAAAGACCCTATGGGAAGCTATCAAGACCAGGTTTGGAGGCAACAAAGAATCAAAGAAAATGCAGAAAACCATTCTGAAGCAGCAATATGAGAATTTTACTACATCAAGATCTGAAGGACTAGATAAAACCTATGATAGGTTTCAAAAACTCATCAGCCAATTGGAAATTCATGGTGAAGTAATCTCCTAGGAAGATGTAAATCTTAAGTTACTAAGAAGTCTACCATTAGCATGGAACAATATTGCCTTGATCATGAGAAACAAATCTGATCTAGACACAATGAGCATGGATGACTTGTATAACAACTTGAAGGTGTATAAAGCTAAGATTAAAAGTCAATCAAGCTCTAGCTCAAACTCTCAGAATGTGGCTTTTGTATCTTCAGAAAACACAAGCAGCACTAATGAAGCAGTTAATACTGCTTATGGAGTAGGGGTTGAAGTTGTTGTTGGAGTTGTTAGAGTATCACTTTCTCCTGAAACTTGATCTTTAATCTCAGTAGTACATTCAACAAAACTATCAGTACTAATTTTTGTTCTGTCGGTATCTTCATTTTGCTTGTCGGTACCTTCATCTGGCTTGACAGTATTTTGTTGCTCAGTCATTCCTTCATCTTGAGTAAGAGTATAGTCCATGGCATCATTTAATGTAGCTTCCAAATCAATATCCATAGCATCCCAGTTGTTGTGTGTATGCACAGATGGTGCACCTTTGGAAGATTTGACAGCTTTCCTCCCCTGTTTGGATACACACCTTCTCTTCTCTGACTTCTCCATATCCTTCTTACTTTGCTGTTTCTTCAATCTAGCAGCCCTAAACCAAGCTTTGTGGTGGTTGATTACAGGTCTGGCCTTCTTCTTAAGCTGCTTGATCTGAGACTTCAAATTTTTAATTTCTACAGCTTGAGCTGTGACCTGTGTACACAAAGAAATACATAGATCATATATACTTTGGAGTGTCAGGCCATCCTCATTCCCTGGTAGGGATCTATCACTGGATGGCTGACCTCCATGATTCCCACCAAAACCCTTTGGATTGGAATCAGGAATATGGATAGAAGAAGAAAGTTTGGGAGATGGGTCAGGCTGTGACTCAGGTTGGTCTTCACTTGGGTGAGTAGGAGAGGGTATTGGTTGGGATTCAGATGGTCTTTCTGAAACTTCACCCTCATCCTCTGTTGGTTGAACCAACATAGAGTTAAACAAAGGTGTGACATTCCCTGAAAAGTTTTTACCATTTTAACCATAAATGTCAAAACCTTTTTAGTTAAAGCTGGGATTGGAAAATGATCTATAGGGACAGGCACATCCCTTAACTGGTTTCTTAAAAAGATTTGTAAAAATCTTGGATACATGACAAACTTCTTAGTTGCATCCAAGTGTCTCATCATATCATCAAAAATTAATTTTGAAAAATTATATTTTTGATTAGTTGTCAAACAAATCACTGTTGTGGCAATATTAGTAGGAATTTGATCCCAAGAAGTGCTTTTAGAACTGATGCAGTGATTCATAGTATGAAAATGAAATTTCCATTGAGGTGAAAAGAGGGATTTGAAAAAGTTAAAGTATTTAGGTCCCCATCATACCCCATTAACTGAATAGTGTCTAATATAGCATGATTGTTCAAAGTATCTATCCCATCAGCATCTTCAAAAAGAAGATCACTTCTTATTGATGGCTCTGAGATAATTATAGGCTTGCCAGCAACAATGGCATCTATATAACTAATGTTGTTGATTGTTCTTGATTTAGAAGATGTCCAGAACTGTTCAACAAACGAAGTGGAGACTATGGGACTTATAGTGAGTGCAAAGTGGATTGAACTGCGTGTGAGGAAGTCCATAATCTGGTGAAACTTAGTGTTCCCATCATTCTTTTCTAAATAGGCAACCATATTGTGCTTTGAGCAAAACTCCAAACCAGCCATTGTTTAATTGATTTTCTTGATCGACGGTGATGAAAGATTAGGGTTTGTTAATTGAAGTCGATTAAGAGAGTTTAGGTAAATAAATTGTGTAATTGAGATGGGTATGTATAGAAGGAGTAAACCCAATGTCGAAGAAACCGCCAAAAAATTACACCTTATACCCCTACTGGTATTTACTCTAACGGCTTTATAGCGGTACAAACCAGTAGAAGTAGAAACACCATAAACAGTACTAATATCATTAGTACCGCTATTGTTCTTAGAAACAAATGCCACATTCTGCGTACTAGAGGATGATGCAGTAGAGCCTTTAACATCAGACTCAAAGACTCTAAGATTATTATACAGATCATCAAAACTGAGACTGTCCACTCCTGGCTTGGTCCTCATGATTAAGGAAACTTGAGACCAGGCAGAAGGTAGAGACCTAAGGAACTTTTGATTTGCATCTTCAGTGGAGGCGCCTGCACCATGAATTTCTAGTTGACTCAGAAGACTCTGAAACCTGTCATAGCCTTTATGCAGCCCTTCTGAGTTTGATACAGAGAAGCCTTCAAACTGTTGCTTTAAAATATACTTCTGCATCTTCTTTGATTCATCATTGCCACCAAATCTAGATTTGATAGCTTCCCACATCTCTTTTGCATCAGTCATTTTGTAAAATTTATCAAGATGATCTTCTGGTAAAGCCATAAGCAAGGTGGTCCTTGCTTTTCTTTCTCTTTCTTTAGCTAAATTTTCTTCTGCAGTCTTGGGAGGCAGAACCTTTATTACACCATTTTTATCTATTGAGACACACACAGGACCATTGCCTCTTTGAATGACTTCCCAGATAGGATAGTCTGTATGGGCCAAATAATGTTGCATTTTTATAGCCTATATGTCATATTCTCCTTTCTTAAGAATAGGGAGTTTGATGGTTAAGACAGTGTGAGGGGTTTGTTGTGTTGGTGTTTGTGTTTGTGGTGGTGGTGGTGGTGGAATATCATCATCTAATCCAGCCATTGAATAGATTTGTAAAGTAGAGGTTTATAACTGGTAGGTTTTAGTTCTTCTTATTCAGAGTTTCTCTACAAGCTCTGATACCACTTGTAGATCCCAATTCAATATAGATCTTTCTACCCTGTTAAGGGTTGTAGCCAATATAGATAGTTCCACACAAACTACATGAGAAACAATGACTATGAACACTATAAGTTATGCGAAAACTAACTTATAATGCTAAGAAGAACAATGAATATTAATAACTAAACTTTTGTATTAATCTGCTACAATGATTACAGATTACTAACTATGAGAATGCTTTTTGGTAAGAGATGTGTGTTCTCTAATGGCGTACGGTTCCTTTTATACACCAAGGATAAACCCTAACAGACTTACAAAACACGTAAAAGATAATGCATATCTTTTCCTATAATATCTCATGCATATCTCTTAAACGGTACTAACTATTTTATACTGACGGTACAAACTAATACTAACGCGGTACAAACTAATACTAACCGTACAAACTATAACTGTCGGTACTAACTATTATAACTAGCGGTACTAAGTCAGGAAAACATAATTCCCAACAATATGCTTTACAGGATCAAGGGATTTTTGATAGTGGATGCTCTAGGCATATGACTGGGAATAAGTCCTACCTAACAGATTATCAAGACATTGATGGAGGATTTGTTGCATTTGCTGGAAGTCCTAAAGGAGGTAAAATTACTAGAAAAGGTAAAATTAGGATTAGGAATTTAGACTTTAAAGATGTATACTTTGTAAAGGAACTTAAGTTTAATCTTTTCTCTGTCTCATAAATGTGTGACAAGAAAAACAGTATTCTTTTGCTTAAAGTTCCCAGACAGAACAACATGTATAGTTTTGATCTAAAGAATGTTGTTCCTTCAAGAGGTTTGACTTGTTTATTTGCAAAGGCTACAATAGATGAGTCTAATTTATATCATATGAGGCTTGGTCATATAAACTTTAAAACTATGAACAAACTTGTGAAGGGGAACCTTGTAAGAGGATTGCCTTCAAAGCTTTTTGAAAATGACCATACTTGTGTTGCTTGTTAAAAGGGAAAGCAACACAAAGCCTCTTATAAGACCAAGCTTGTAAGATCTATCAGTCAACCTTTACAAATGTTACATATGGACTTATTTAGGCCAACATCTGTAAGGAGTATCAATCATAAGTAATATTGCCTTGTTGTCACTGATGACTATAGTAGATTCAGTTGGGTTTTATTTTTGGCCACTAAGGATGAAGACTCCTAAGATCCTTAAGAACTTCATAATTGGCATAGAAAACCAAATAGATCACAAGGTTAAAAAAATCAAATGTGACAATGGAACTAAATTCAAGAATAGGATTATGAATGAGTTTTATGAAATGAAGGGTATTAGGAGGGAATTTAGTGTTGCTAGGACTCCTCAGCAAAATGGTGTTGCTGAAAGGAAAAATAGGACACTAATAGAGGCAGCTAGGACTATGCTAGCAGATTCCAAATTGCTAACTACCTTTTAGGCTGAAGTAGTTAATACTGCTTGCTATGTCCAAATTAGGGTGTTAGTTATCAAGCCTCATAACAAGACCCCTTATGAACTTTTTCTAGGTAGAAAACATGCTTAAATTTTCTAAGTTTGATAGAAAGTCTGATGATGGATTTTTTGTAGGATACTATATCAATAGTAAAGCATTTAGAATATTCAACACTAGAACCAGATTTGTAGAAGAGAACCTGCACATAAATTTTCTTGAAAACAAACCAAATGTTGTAGGAATTGGACCTAACTGGATGTTTGATATTGATACTCTAACCATGTCTATGAATTATCAACCAGTTTTTGCAGGGAATCAAACTAATGGTAATGCAGGTACCAAAGCAAATATTGATGCAGGACAAGCTGGAAAGAAGACAGTTCTGGTCCACAATATGTACTGCTACCATTTTTGACATTTGACTCTTAAGGTCCAAAGAGTTTAAATGATGAGGTTGTTGATGATGCTGGAAAAAAGAATGAAGCTTAGGATCCAGCAAAAGAAGGTCAAGAGAAGGATGAAAGATTCCCTGGTTAAAGGGAGGCTACTAATACTGACAACACTAACAGAGTTAATATTGTTAGTTCATCAGTTAATGCTGTTAGTTCTTTTTTTACTACTGTGGATCCAGGAAGAGAAAGAGCCCAAAGGAATGAGTTTAAAAGTGTGTTTGGACAAGACAAGGATACCAATGGCAATAATACCTACAGGATGTTCACTCCTATTAATGCT
>BQNB010131647.1:6311-18750 GCA_026074375.1 Tanacetum coccineum
TTAGGAAGTGCCATCAGTAACATACTTCTTGCCTTCACATCATTCTTCTTTTGAACCTTTTCTTCAGTAGTTACAGGACCTGATATTAGTGTAGTTGAGGTACCATAAGCATTTGTTGTTGTTTGAGCTGTGATATTTGCTTAATTGTACACTAATTTACCCAGGATTTTGCCAAATAAAAGCCAATAAAAATGCCAAAAGAATAGAAAATGTGTGCTTTTGTGTCCAATTGTGCAGGAAAGGATTGAAAAGACAAAAAGAAGCAAAAACGATCAAAAACCGACAAGGAACGAAAGAGACAAGAACAAGAGTGAAGAAACAGCCAAAGATCACAGCCGGATCAGCCCGACACAGTCAAAGAAAGAAATAAAGGAAGTCAAAAGTCAAATTACAAGTCAAAGGGCCAAAGTTGTCAAGTGTTCAAAGTTTAAAGGGCTCATTTGAAGTTTTGAAGTATCAAGGGCTAGTTTTTTTATGTAATTTCAATTTCATGTTATTTCATTTCGAATTGTAATAAACTTTATTTCAGTTTTAATAAAAGTTTTATTTCATATAAATTTGTGTTTCATTTAAATTCTGTCGAAATATTGGTGTTTGTGTTTGTTATTGCTGTTCATTCGATCAAGGCTTGATACCTATTGGAATTGGATGGCGGCTATGGTATCAAGAGGTTTTAGAGCTAAGGGTTAGCATATAGGTTAGATTAGGATTGATGTTGTTTTTGACTTTGAGCTTATGTGAATAAGCCATAAGCTCATAATAAGCTGTTAAGCTTTCCTGTTCATGCTGGAAAGCCAAGGTACACCTTATCTCTTAAGCTTCCTCAGTTTCAATTTAGTTTTAATAAATGTGCTTTACTTTTATGTTTTTGAATTCTGTTGAATGATAGTTTGATAAGTAGTTAGGATTTGTTGAAGTAAAATAAGCAGTTTCAATTAAGCTAGAAATAATCTGTCATACGTTTTTGAGGGTACTTGATTAAATTAGCTTTAGGTAAGATTTTGTAAGCTGATAAGCTTAGTAGAAGCTTATCAGCCTTCATAAGCCCATACAGCTTATTTTAAATAAGTTAGAAGTTAAGTTTTATATAAATAGTTTCTTAAAAAGTTAGGATAATAAGCTGATTTATATAAAAAAGGATGTTGAGTGTTAGAAGTTAGGGAGTTCAGGGGTCAATTCTGTCCTTCTTTAAAGTTTCTGTTAGTTAAAAATTTGCATAGTTAGTCCTTGTTAATTACGCAGTTAGTCCTTAGTTAATTGCATAGTTAGTCCTTCGTTAGTTTAATTGTTAGTCTAGTTAGTCCCAAGTCCAGGGACTATTTCTGTCAATAGGTCAAACTTTGTGTTTTTTATATAAACCTAAATTTTCCCCGCCTACCCTTATCTTTCTGTTTTGTCACTTTCGGCCCATGTGTTTTGGTTAAATTGGTTAGGTTAAAAAAAATAGTTTAATTAAATAATAAAATTAGGTTTTTTTAGTTTAATTAGTTAAATTAGTTAATAATTACTAGTTTAAAATTGGGGCTTTTTGTTCCATAATTTTTCTGCACATTTTTAGAGTTTAAAAACCATTTTTCTATATTTTTAAGATTTAAATTGTATTTGTTTTCTTAGATGTTGCATTTTATTTACTTTCGTAATTAGTTTAATTTGTTAATTAGTTGTTTAATTGTGCCTTTAATTTTAGTAGTATAAATCAAAAATTTTCTTTGCTTCATTCAAATCAGGATCCAAACCTAAACGTGGTTGAGTTTGACAGTTTTAGTTTAAGGTGTGTTTGGATTATACTGTTTTTGACTCTTAAAGTCAACACATTCCTGTCAAACTCTTTTGTTTAGTTGAGTGTGGTTACATAACTAAGTTTAGAACAAGTTTTAGAGGTTAGGGTTTATTTTTACAAAAGTTAGGGTTTAAATTCTATCATTCAGCACCAGGACAGTTTTAAAGCTGAGATAGTATTAATTTAAAGAATTTTAAAAGCTTTTAGAGATCCATGTGTTTAGGAGTGTTGACTTAGATTCATTTAATTACAAGTGAGCTTAAAAATTCTAGCTTATATCTTTGTTACTTGCACATTGCATCAGCAAAGCCATTTGCATCAGCAAAGTCACAGCAATTAGGGTTCAACATAGGTCTTTCCCAATTTTCACTTTTAAGTTTTTCATTTCCTTGAAAAATTAAGGATACTTTACTTAGGTTTGAGCAATAGATAGCTAGATACGCTTATTCCTAAGTTTTCAGCATTCTAAATTTCAGATTAAGCTATTTAAGCTTAAGTGAAAAGCTCAAAAAACTGTTTCATTAAAACCTTAGCATTTTCAAGCTTCATTATCTCTAAAATTGTTAAACATAGGTTATTATAGTTTTAAGGATTTCTTTTAATACAACATCCTAAGCTTCAATAAGCTTCTTTTAAGTTTTTAATTTACAACAAGTATTAAGTCTTCATCAATAAGCCAAAATCCTAAAAAGTCCTAAAAAAGCTACTTTCTGTGACAGAAACTTATTGCTTATTTTTCAGCTTATTCCTTTGTTAAAAGTTCAAAGTGTCTTTATTAAAGTTGTAGGGAATAAGCTGGTTGTCAACTTTGTAGTTTTAAGTTTTTTCTGAATCTCACTTTTTGATAAGCCAAAAATAAGCCAAATTCGTAGGGTCTATTTGGTTCTTTTCTCATAGTTTAGGGTTACTCGTTTGTGCTGCAGTGTAAATTTCAAAAGTTCGCCCGCCTACCCTGTTGTTTCATTTCTTGCAGAATCTACCCTGTTCTTTTTAGTTAACTAAAATAGAATTTAATTTTCTTAGAACTTAGTTATAAATTAGGGTTTATAGTTTTAATTTTAGCAATTAGGGTTCAATTAATTGTTAAATTTTGGGGCTTTTTGTACTATTCATATTCTGCACCTTTGTAGTTTCTAAAAACCATTTTTCCATATTTTTCCAATTAATTTTGTATTTTCTAGAAATTAAAATAGACTTTAGTGATTTACTTTTTCTTAGATAATTCATAAAAAATAGAAAAATAGTTGAAACATTAAAATCTTTTCCTAAAATTTTCCATTTTAAATCTAGTATTTTTGAAAAATAAAAGAAAAATTTTAGTATTAATTTTTAGAAAAAGTTTATTTTTGATAAATCATTAAATCTTAGAAAAATTATAAAAAATTAAAAAATACATAAAAAATTCCAATTCTTTTTCATAAAATTTTCATTTTAGATTTGTGATTTTTAGGTATAAAATTTGTTAAAAATCGTGCCTTAGTTTTTAAATTCATTCAGTTTAGCTTGCATTTAATACGTTTTGTGCATTTAAATTTCGTGCTATTTCATTGTTTCTTTAATTCTTGCTATTAAATTTGTAGTATAATCAACAATTCAAATATCCTTTATCATTCTAAGCTCGAATCCGAATATTCCAAATTCTCAATTCACGATATCGTGGACAACGACCCTAGTTCGTACAAAACTTCTCCCGGATAAAAATATACGAATTGTGTTTTCTTTGTGAGATTTTACCTTATATTTCTCTTGGTTGAGAAGTATTTTGGAAAGAATTCTTACGAGATTAATACTATATAAGTATATTAAATTTGTTTTACCGCAACCAAATTTTGGCGCCGTTGCCGGGGAAGTCGTGAACGATTGTTGAAGAGTATTCGTTGAAGTAGAGTTTTTTGAAGATCCCATTTGGAAGTTATTTTGCCATTTTTCCATAAAAATAAAAAAGTTCATTAATTCCGATTCTATCGAAATTAAGTAAAAAATATTAATAAACCATTTGGATACTAGTTATCCATCTATAAACCAAACCAAGATTAACAACAAAACAAATCGAGAAGTACTTGCGAGGTACGACGGACCTTATAATGTACAAACTATAAGGTGAATTAAGGGAAAGTGATAGCTATTTCTCTAAGTATATCATTGCGGCTCGCTAAGCTTTTCCGCCTCACATTGTGCGAATTCTGTAGAGACTTATCGTGAAGCTTGTAATAAACGATTACCAAAATATTTTTGTTTTCATTCTTATTAAAAACTAAAAAATAAATTTCCCCAAAAATAATCTTCTTAATCTCAAATTCTTCTTGGTTATTTTCACTAGTGCATGCGCACTCGCTCCTCCTTGGAATATACTATTCCAAGAAGACGTAATTGTCGACGATCTCGACACCGACAAGAGGCAATCCCTCTCAATTGGATCCGATCCAATGGCCGACACCAAACCAATTGGCCGAAGCAACTCCAAGCATACACCCACCGGGGTTGAAAGGCTATAGTTGTAAACCGATAATTAATGCTCAAAATTTTGAACTCAAAATCCTCCCTCATTAATTTGGTTCAAACCAAATTTTTCGAGGAGGTAAATGATGAGGAGCCTCACTGCTCATATCCGTCCATTTCGAGAGATACAACAACCACAGGTGACCCAGATGTACCTAACACCAACATCCAACTTCTTCTCTTTCATTTTCTCTAGATGGGGTAGCCAAGACTCGGCTAAAAAAGACCCCCAAATTCCATTCTCATCACATGGGAACTTAAGTCTCTAATTCATCAACTTTTCTTCCCACCATCAACGACACCAATCACGGAAAAGAAATTACAATTTCGTCAAATTGGCTCTCAAGAATCTTTCTCGAACTTGGAGCGTTTTCAAGGCCAAGGAACTTCTTAGAAGTGTCCTCACCATGGTTTTTTTCACTCATAAGCACACAATTAGATACATTTGTGATTTTCTATAATTCCTTGAGGCTATAAGACCAAGATTCCTTAAATTCTGCTTGCCGAAGGCAATTATTCTCTACAAAAGTCCAAACGAAGGCCTACTAATCATAAAAGGAAGAGAACCAAGCCAAAATTTATATGCCACACGGAACGCCGTGATGCGAGTGAGTACGAATGCTCCTCCAACTTCTTCTAATTCATCATCTAACTTTGAGTTCCAACAAATGGCAGCAGCATTAGAGGATAAGATGACCTTAACCTTTAGGAATGAAATGACTGAGATGAAAAACATGATGAAAGCTTTTGTGCACTCCCGTTCCGATCAAAGCGGTTGAGGAAAGGTGTACCACTTGTGGTAACAATCATAGCTTTAATATGTGCCCAATGACTAGAGGAGGTTACGAGTCCCCGGTTTATCATGATAATTTCCCAACAATTATCCAACAAACCGCTTCGTTGGTATTTGTTCAAAAAATGGAAATTCCGGTAACGTCCTTCCACCAAGCAAACCATACTCACCCACCTGGTTTTCCTTCAAACCAAGGTAAACCATCCAATCAAGGGAATATCCCTCATCAAATGGTACCTTACCAAAATCCACCACAAAATTCTCAAATTGTGTTGCTAATCAATTGGATAATTTCAAGAAAACCACCGAGGGAAGTATGCAGGCTATAGAAAATCATATACCTAATCTAAAGCTGAAATTAAGGAGTGAATTTCAAGTACTTTACAAAACCAAATCAAACTCCTTTAAAAGGTGAATTCAAGAATGAGTTGAAAACTCAAACATAATCTTTTCGTAAATCAACAAAATGATTTCCAAAACAATTGCAAAACTTGTTTGAGTAGTTTCTTCCAAAACAAAGTCTTCCTTCAACTTCAACTTCCAAAGGTACCTCACCACTTACCCCAGTAATACCGTCACAAACCCAAGGAGTGAAGTTAGAGCCATTACGACTCGAAGCGGACTTTCTTACACATATCAAGCCTTAAAATCCGGATGCCACCAATAGTCCACCACCGTCTCTATGATGAAGAAATGAACCTTTGACTGAGAATGAAACCGAGGGACCAGGATAAGGTGTTACCGAGCACCAAAAAACATCCAACCATCCGTTTATCCAAAAATCTCATGATCCGGTTTAAAATATCCGGTGAGCAGTCCCCAATTTCTACTAAGCCTACTTCTGCTCAAGTATGATAATTCTCTCACCATCAAAGACTCTTTTAAAGAGACCAAACTTCCATAATCCTTAATCTAATATGACTAACTAAGAAGTAGAGCGGAAAAGAAAGATCAAATGACAAAGTGCAAATTCAAAAGTCTTGGGAAATTTTCAAAAGATTCATGTGGACATTACTTTGGCAGATGCTTGATTTAATGCCTAAGTAATCAAGATGTTAAAAAGCTTGCTGACAAACAAAGACAAATTGATTGAAATAGCAAAGACACCAATGAATGCTAATTGTTCCGCGGTCATTCTCAAAAAGCTTCCCGAAAAGCTTGGTGACCCGGGTCGATTTCTCATTCCTTGTGGTTTTGGGGAGTTTTGCTAATCACTTATCTCTACGGATCTAGGTGCAAGTAATCAATCTCATGCCCTTGTCTTATCTGGAAGAAACTTGGACTCCGACCTTAACAAGTAACGAAAAATGGTTCTAGATTTCCACCGAAAACAATTTCTAAACCCCTTGGGATAAGCCGAAAATGTGTTTCGTGAAGGGCGGAAAATTCTACTTCCGGTCGATTAATGTGATTCCTAGACTTTGTTGCAGACCCACGGTTCCTTTGAGTACTTGTAAGACGCTTTTCTTAAGAACCGCACGGGTCTTAATTGATGTTCACAGATCACAGTGGGGAGGAGCTATTGATAAGGATGGTTTGGAAAGATAGTTTTAAAAACCAGATGGTAGTCAAATAATGATTCCATCCATTATGATGGAGCTTATGATGACCAGGTCAAAATTTTTTGTTATCCTGAAAGTAAATGATGATTCCACAAGAAAACTCTGCTATTGATGATTGATTTTGAATCACGTTTCTGGGGTGACATTATTAAACAAAAGTAAGAACTTAAGGAATTTCTGACCCGGTTTGCTAGAAGAAGGGCTTGTTTTGCAAATTTAGATAAGTGTAAAATCACTAGCCAAGGAAAAGTTATTCATTCTCCGAAAAAAGCTTCCATAAATGCAATTTCACACATCTTTCCAAACAATAATCTTGAGGACTCTTTCAAAATGGGGAATGCGAGTTCTTGTAATTTTGTTCCAAACAAAGAATTTAGACAAAGAGATTCTCATTCCATTCCCAATAGAGTCAAAATAGGAAAAGATTGTGATTTTTTCCTTCTTGTGAGAATTTCCAAAGTTTCACAGACTTTTTTCAAATCCTCTCTTTGAGAAACAAGCATACTTCCCTCTAGAAATACGAGTCAATTCTTAAGGGGGATGTGTCATAACGGAAACTCTTAAAAGTTCTTGAACCCACATTTTTTGAAAAAGAACGAGAAAGAAACAAAGAATCATTTCTAATGAGGCATCTACCATATATCTCCTAGGGGGGGGAGGTTTGATGTTAAAACTATTGTGTCTTTTCTTTGCGCCAATTGGATTTTGCTAGTAAAAATGGCAACAAGTGAGTTTGAAAAAGATAAGTTGAGGTTAATCATGAAGTTTTATAAAAAAGAATAGTGAAAATAGATTGGGGAATCATGATTATAAAAAGATAAATTGCCTTCCTAATGGATTCACTGAGATAGAAAATTTCTTTAAAAATGAATGATTGAAAAATGGTGAAACTTTTGAAAGACAAACAAACAGAGGTTTTGAATACAAAAGTTGAAACCTGAGAAAAATAAAGAGTACAAGTATTTCATCCTGACATTGGAAATTCTTAATAATCTTGAGACAACCTATCTTATGTCGGGAGTGATTATGTGTTTTATGAGGATTTTAATCTTGTGGATATGATATTCCCTGTGAACATCCAGGGAAAGATTTTTGATCCGGGGATAACATTTCATGAGAAATCTTTTGAAAAATTTGATAAGAGTTCAAAAGAGTTAGCACCATCTAAAGCTCTTTTGACTCTTGATGTTTTTGACCCTCTCCACCCACCCTTAATGGACTTTTATCATGTTACGCTAAAGCCTTTTCCTAGGTTCACATTTTCTATCTTAAATTCTTTTCTAAAAAGTTTTTTGAACCCGGAATCAAAAATGTTTTGGTATATCTTTCATCTCTAGTTTGGGGAGGTTGTCACCTCTTAGATTTTCTTCACCATTGCTATTATCCACCATAAGAAACCTAGTTTGGGGAAAGAGTCAAGCGAAGGGGACTCTATAATAAACAAGCGCTTCGTGGGAGGCACCCCATGCTTTATCCTTTTATTTTCTTCTTATTTTATTTTCTATTTCTTTGCTTCCCAAGACAATTAATTCGGGGGCGAGTAATAGCTTGTACACGTTTAACAAAAACTAAAAGCCGTTTAAAGATGTTTTTTGAGCTGAATCCAATGTAAAAAAAAGAGGAAGCTTGTTCATGTTTCGTCTCTTGTTAGTTTTGTTTTGTGAATTTTGTCTAGTTTCCGATTTTGTGAACTTCATGTTTCAATAATTTGTGGAAGGACAAAAGCAATTCCTACAATTTCCTCGAAGGTCTCACAATCTTCTCTTCGATAAATGGGAAAACCTTATCTGCTTATCTGTTCTATTATCGAACTAACCACTATTCTTTGCATGACCATAGAATTTTTGTTAAAGATTCCTTTTGACCAAATTTTTAAACTTTGAGTACACAAGTTTCATTAGTTTGGGGAATGATATCTCGATATTGACTTACCTCATCACGCATCCTTTTTGAAACTATTGAATTACCTATTTAGTGAAAAAAGTGAGAAATTTTAAATTTTTGCTTCAAGAAACTCTCAAAAGAAGCCTTATGTTTTGGAAAAAACACCACTTTTGGTAGTTTCCTTGGTGAGAAAAGGAGTTTAATTTTGACTGACAGGTGATAAAATGCCCTAGCTAGTTCTTTAACCTAACCTTTTGTGGGCCAAGCTTTCACAAACCCTATTGCATTGGATTTTAAAATGTGAAGAACAAGAAATGATGTAGTTAAATAAAGATGTATTTGGTTTTTAAGCAAGGTTTATTTGGAAAACCTAAACTATATGAATGAATTTGTGTCTTTTTACTCCCAAAAGCTCTTAAACACACTTAATCATACTGCTCCTTTTTAATTTAGCTAAGTCAACCAATGTCTTTAGAAAAAGTTTTATTAACATTTTGAAAAAGAATTCATTTAATATGTAAAGTAAGATTTTTGGTTTCAATTTATAATTCTTTCTAAAATGAAATTTTTTTTTCCATTCAATCAAAAAAGATAATTATAAAAGAATGCCAATTGACGCATTTTCAAATGCAAAAGCCTGTATTTTTCGTGCGCCAATGGAAGCATATCGAAAAAATAGAATAACAAAAGCCATATGTAGTTTTTAATCGTTGAGCGTATCCATGTGAGAGAAAGACTCGATGGGGTCGCAACTAAGGATTAAAAACTATGTACGATTGATCAAGGTTCGTAGGCATTCATCACTAGGTAGCGCGCCTAGGGATGATTGCAACTAAGAACTTTGGATCTAAGCTTTGAAGGAAAAAGGTTTGTCGCGATAACTACAAACTTAGCACAGAGTGGGGGTTCGAACTAATAAACACCGTTGTTGTTCGATATCCCTATTTAGGAGAAAGGCTCATTAGGGTTGCGAACTAAGACAACATACCTATTGCAAAGAATTAATTATAGTACATGGAAAATAAAAAGAATGTAAAAATTTCATTTTCTCAAATCAATTTAAAGAGTTTGTTCCGAACTCTTTAAGCTTTGAGTCGAGTTAATCAAAGTTTCTTAACATTTGAGCTCACAAGGCTTAATTTGTAAAGCTTAGTATGAATTACAACAATGAAGATAAATTATCTATGGTTGAGTTAAAAAGAGTGCACACAACTTAAAGCATTAATCATACTAACGTTTGGGTTAACATTTCCTTTTTGAGACTTAGGTTTCCAATTATATCCGGGTGGAGTATACTTAGGATATTGACAATGATCTTGTTTATTAGCTTTGTTTAGTCTAGTGAAAAGTCAAGGATGACGAATTTTCCTCTTTTGTGCTCTATTAATCGGGAGTAGCCTATTTCGATGAGCCTAAAAGTTGCAAAGTTGCAATGATTGCCATTAACGTGTTTCCATGAGATTAAATGATGAGAAAAGTGAAAGTTGATTTTAAAAGGTAATTCATAAAAGGTTCTAAACAAGGGCATTTTGGAAACTTCTTAGTTTACAAAGTGTACACTTCATAACATTGCGTGAGGACACGGCAATCCTTTAGTTTGGGGAATTTTGATATTTGCTTAATTGTATACTAATTTACCCGGGATTTTGCCAAATAAAAGCCAATAAAATGCCAAAAGAATAGAAAATGTGTGCTTTTGTGTCCAATTGTGCAGGAAAGGATTGAAAAGACAAAAAGAAGCAAAAACGATCAAAAACCGACAAGAAACGGGAAAAAGACAAAGAGTCAAGAGCAAGAGTGAAGATACAGCCAGAATTCACAAGCCGGATCAGCCAACACAGCAATAAAGAAAGTCAAAGATCCAACAATAAAGTCAAGGGGCCAATAATGTCAAGTGTGAAAAGTTTCAAAGGTTTATTTAGAAGATAAAAGTTTCAAGGACCAAAGTTGCCAAGAGAAGAAAGTGTGATTTATAAAGAAGAAAGAAAGAAAGAAAAACACAAGGACTGATTTTGCACATCTTCAAACCTCTTTATAACTAGAAAACGCGGAAGCAAAGAGAGGGACTAGTTCTGCCAACAATTCAATCTTTCAAACAAACACCCGCTTATATCGCAACTGCCTAACTAACCTAACGACATTTCCCGCCAATTTCCCGCACAAACCCAAATCCGAATTTACCCTCCCCCGCTCCCTTTTCTCTTAACAATTTCGTTCATATGCTTCCCCCAATCAACAACCAACACGTGGCATCCAATGATTGGATCGAACACCTCATCAAACCCATCTAACGGCCACAAATGGCTTATAAGAGATCGACGATTGAGATTTAAAGGACCATTCTAGAATCCTTTCCCTCTCTTCACCTCTCCTCTATAAATAGAAGGCTTAGACATCAATTTTGAAGTTGTTGATTTTTGTTTTAAACTTTCTCTTTGTAATTTTCTTGTAATAAGCATTTACTTTCAAAATTTTAGCATTTAGCCTTAAAAAGCTCTTGTAATCCCTTCTTCTAAACTTGTACTTCTTCATTTCAGTAATCTCATATAGTCTACAAGCTTTTTGTGTTCTTTGATTTACATTTGAAGTCGTTTTTAATCAACAAGCTCTAAATAAGCTCGTTTGAGCTTATTGCTTCTTATAAGCTCAATTTTAGTCAAATTTTTGTTGTTTAAGCTTTCATTTACTATATTGTACCTCATTTACATCTAAACATTATCACTTAAGTGATTTGAGTTCATATTCAAGCAACAAAGAGCTAATAAGCTCAAAAACAGCTTATTGAGTTTTAAGCTTTGGTTTAGAGGCAAGGTGCCAATAGGATCACCTAGACTCTTCACTTGGATGTCTAGGTGAAGAAGACTCTTCAATTTCAGGTTACTTGTTCTTATTTTCAAAATTAGCTAATTCATAGCTTATTTCTACATTGCTTATTTCTTTTTAATTCTCTTATTAGTCCTGTCTCCTTATGCTTAATGAGCCTATAGTATCTTATTTTTAAGCTGTGCTAGTTGTATCCATTTCTAGTTTTTTAGATCTTAAATTCTGTAATAAAAAAGTGGTATAAGCTAGTTGAGTAAGAGCTTATTTCCTATTAATAAGCTAGTATTTTTAGTTCTAAAATAGTTTAAGTATGTCAATCTAAGTAGAAGTAGATAAAAGTTTTTAGCTGAATTAGTTTTTAAACAAGTTTTAAACTCAATTTGTTTTGACAGCAAACTTTAAAGGAGTGTTTGGATTGAACTGGTTTTGACTTTTAAAGTCAAAGACATTTTGTTAAAACCTTCTATATAGTTGAGTTTAACATAGTTAGGTAGTTTAAAAGAGAATTTAAAAGTTAGTTTGGAGATTTACAGAGTTTAAGGCTTAAAAACTTTACATTTGCACCAGGGCAGGTTCTGAGCAATTGGGTTTTGTAGATAAAAGTCTCAAAAGCATTTTAGATGTAAAAATTGATTAGTGCAATTTCATTTACATGTACTGAGTAGTTACAAGATTTCTAAAGTAGAAAATAAACATGCATTAGTTCCTTTACCAACTGCATCAGCAACAACAGCTTTGACTGTTGTTGCTATCCATCCTTTTGAGCTCAATTTTCTTGAAATTGTTATTAGAACTTAGTGAATTTCTTTTCAGAAGTCCTTAGTATACTTTACATTCTTTACATAGATTCTTTTGCTTTTAAATTTCATCAAGTAATAAGCAAGAAATAAGCTCAAATCCAAAACAGTCCTAAAACAAGCACTTTCTGTGACAGAAACTTACAGCTTATTTTCTAGCTTATTCTTTGGTCTAAAGTTGAAAGTGCCTTTATTAAAGTTGTTAAGAATAAGCTGTTGAGTAACTTTGTAGTTTTAAGTTTTGGCTGAAAGCCACTTTTTAATAAGCAAAAATAAGCCATATTCGTAGGGTCTGTTTGGT
>BQNB010131648.1:7960-18750 GCA_026074375.1 Tanacetum coccineum
ATTAAGAATGTTTAAAATACTTTTTAGAGTCATTAAGTATTTTCTATCACTTAAATAAATGATTTGCAAGTGATATTTTACTTAACGAGTGATTAATCATATTAGATAATAGGACAAAATTAATCATTAGCTTAACTAGACATGATCTTCCATTTTAAGAAAAAATCTTGGAAGATCAAAATATATCTTGCCACTTTAGATAATAGGACAAATTAATTAGTGAATGAGGACAAATTAATTATTGTCTAGCTATTTATGGTAATAAGTCTTTCATAATTTAACCAAATATATCAAATATTTCCATATTAAGTTAAAAAATATTTTGCTTCTAGAAACACGTACTTAATATGATATTAAAGTACAATTAAAAGATTTTGTTAAAATATTTGGTTAACCACAAAGTCAAAATAACAACTAGTTTTTTGAAACTGCACACCCACGAATCCACCAAATCATACAGATCCGCCATGCCTGGATCCGTGGATCCATGGATTTTCAAAAAAACGGGCAGATTTGGTTTTTCTACAAATACCACCCATTTGCATACTTTTTGAGCATCTTTTTTCACAACCATTCTCTCACATATATTCACACATTTAAGGATCATTATAATCAAGTTTTTACAATGTAAAAAGACAACTAATCATCTCTTTAAAACCCCACTAACCCTTGATCATAATGCTTTTAACTTTCATTTGTTGCAAGCATGTTTCTACATGATCATCCATTCAAGCAAGCTTAGAGATCTTGCCCTCCTCATCCACCACTACCACATATATGAAAATCTATCACAACAAGCAAAAAGACTTGTTGATAACGCTTGTAATGTGTATATTTTTAGGCGCGTTATCCGTGTTTTTATATATGTTATTTGGTTATTTAACAAGCTTTTGCTACTAATATCGCACAAAGATGAGTTAATATGTTTGTAGCTAGCTAAACCGAAGAAGGTGATAAAAGATCGAGGAAAAAAAGAAAAGACGCTCAAATTTATGGATAACAAAGATTTCCAACAAAAGAGAGTTTCGTGGAGAAGTTATTGAGAAGAAAAACCACGAAGAGATCAATTACGGGTTCAAGGGAAGTGTTTTATTGACTTTGGAGTCATGGATGTCAAGCCCGACCAAGATGTTATTTTAAATATTCACGCAAAAATGATATTTATATTTAATGATCTTCATGTTTTGATAAGAACAAATATAATGTTATACTACATAAAGATTTACGTAAACAAGTTATTTAGTCAAAATTTTAATTTGCATAAACCCTTTCTAATAAAATGATTTAAGTTAACACATGATTAATTATAAGGTAGTTATATTAATCATGTAAGACAAAATAAGATTAACCATATGTGGAAAAAAATCTTTCCAAATCTTTCCTTATTGGTGATAAGAAATATTTTGTTCTAGAAGAATCTATTAAACTAGTTTTAATAAGTACAAAACAATATTTTGTATAGATTTGGGGTTAATCATAAAATGACAAATGTTGTCCCAGCTCCTCGGACGGATCCACCATAACAAGGCACGGATCCAGTTGATGGTGGATCCGTGGGTCGCACCAACCAGCTGTTTGGGACAGCATTTGAATTTCAAAGACAGCATATGTGTATGATAGGTTAGTATTTAGGCCTCAAAATACATAGTGTGTTAGATTGGTTCTATCTCGAAGTAGAACTTGGTTTTTAAAGTGATCATTTTATATATTGGAAAAATAGATTTGAAACTTATGTGAAAGCAAAAGATTTAGATCTTTGGCATATTATCTTGAATGGTGATTTTCCACCAGTTTCTAGAAACAAAGAAACCCAAGTTTTAGAGGTTGTTCCTTTTGAAGAACAATCCGACGATCTTAAAAAGAAATTTGCTAAAAATAATGAAGCTAAAATGATTCTTTATAATGCTTTACCTAAAAAGGAATATGAAAGAATTTTTATGTGTAAAACGGCTAAAGATATTTGGAAATTGTTGTTAATCATACATCAAGGTAATAGCCAAGTAAAGGATAATAAAATTGATCTTCTTGTTCAACAATATGAACAATTTACTATCCTTGAAGAAGAATCTATTGATAGTGGTTTTGCTAGATTTAACACTATTATTACTAGTCTTAAAGCTCTTGATGAATGTTCTCTAGCAAGAACTATGTTAGGAAGCTTCTTAGGGCTCTACATCCTAAATGGAGAGCAAAGGTCATTGCGATTGAAGAATCGAAAGATTTGTCATCACTAGCTCTAGACGAGCTTATCGGCAATCTAAAAGTTCATAAAGTTGTCATGGAAAAAGATTTCAAAATCTATAAAGGAAAAAAGGAAAGAGTTAAGTCCATTGCCTTGAACGCTAAGAAAGAGTCTAGTGATGATGAAACTTCGACATCCAGAAGTGATGATGAAGAATATGCTATGGCCGTAGAGAACTTTAAAATGTTCTTTAGAAGAAAGGGTAAATTTGTTAGGCAACCAAGAGAAGAAAAGAAGTCATTCCGACAAAGGGATGATAAGAAAGGAAAGAATGACCGGAAATGCTTTAGGTGCGGTGATCCAAATCATCTCATTGCCGATTGTCCAAAACCATCTCGTAACAAAGATCAAAAGGCCTTCATTGGAGGTTCTTGGAGCGATAGCGAAAACGACGCCGAAGACAAAACTAACGATGAAACTTGTCTCATGGCTCAATCGTCAAATGAGGTAAATCTTAACTCTTCTTATTATAGTGATAACGCGTCTTCTCTTGATAATGATAATATGCAAATTATTACGATAACTTATATGAAATTAGCTTAAAAATCATTAACAAAAATTAAACTTTTAAAACTAAAAGAGATCTTTTAGAAAAGGAAGTTTTAGAGTTAAATGAGAAAATTAAGAAACTTGAGAGAAGTAAAGAAATTTATATTACGTGTAAGTTATGTTAAGAACTTAAGCTAGAAGACGCTTTACTTAAGGAAACTCAAGTTAAGTTTGTAAAATTTGATAAAAGCGCTAATTCACTAAGAGAAATGGTAAATAATCAAAAGACATCCAGTTGTAAAATAGGTCTAGGATTTGATAGTAGTAAAGCTTCAACAAGCGGAACCAAACCCATAAGTTTTGTTAGGTCGTCCGATGAAAATGCCACTGACGGATCCACCATAAAGGTGCACGGATCCACCATACATGGATTCGTGAATCGTACAGGTGCTAAAAAGTGGCAGAACACGGTTTTAGTCCATCCATGTGTTTGAGATCGGATTTTGTCATTACTAGGAAGAAAATAATACATAATAGAATTGAGGAGTCAAAGAAACCATCTTTAAAACCATCACTTAAAAGCGGTTTAGGTTATGTCAAAACCGAGTCTAGGTCGAAAACACCTCCACCTAGAAGAAAGATCTTTTCTCAACCAAGATACAATACACCTCAACCTAGAAGAAACTCTAGAGAACCAATTCACCAAAACTTATATCCTATGAATTGGAACAACCATCAAAGTTAAGGCTTTGTACATATGGGAAATTGTATCCCATTTCAATATCCCAATGTATTGCAACAAATGAAAGGGATGTACAACACTAACATTTTCGGACCCATGAGATATTGGGGACCAAACGCTTGAATTTGTTTTTGTTAAAATAGGTATGCTTGAGAACATGCTTGGAACCGGATGAATAGATCAAAGATAGTGGTTGCTCCAAACATATGACCGGTAACAAAAATTTATTCTCTACCTACAATGCATACAATGGAGGTAATGTTGTCTTTGGAAGTAACTTAAAAGAAAAGATCATAGGCAAAGGTACGATCTCAAATGACTCTCTCACTATATCTAATGTAGAACACGTAGATAAATTAGCATTTAACTTACTTAGTGTCGGTCAAATTTGTGACAATAAGTGTAGATTCTTATTCACGAAAGAAGGTTGTGAAATAATTAAAGATAGTAAAATCATAGGAAACAAAATTAGGAAAAATGGTTTATACGTAATGAAATAAGGAAATAAGTTTCAAGACAAATTGTGTCTCGCCACGGTAGTAGATAACTCTACCTTATGGCATAGAAGGCTTGGTCATGCAAACATGCGTTTAATTCAATCTTTTTATCTAAAGAATTAGTTAGAAACTTACCTAAGCTAAAATATGATAAACATTTTTGTGATGCTTGCAAAATAGGGAAGCAAGCTAATGCAAGTCATAAAGCTAAAAATATGGTTTCCACTAAAAGATGTTTAGAATTATTACATATGGACTTATTTGTTCCATCGGCAATTAAAAGCTATGGAGGTAATTTATACACTTTAGTAGTAGTAGATGATTATTCTAGGTATATATGGACTAGATTTCTAAAAACTAAGAATGAAGCTTTTGAGAAATTTGAAATATTAAGTAGGAAAATTCAAAACTAACTAGGTAGTTCTATAGTATCTATTAGAACGGATCATGGTTGGTAATTTGATAATGAAGTACAATTCGGGGCTTATTGTGATGCACAATGCATTACTTATAATTTCTCGGCTCTACGTACTCCGCAATCAAATAGGGTAGTTGAAAGAAAGAATAGAACCTTACAAGAGATGTCTAGGACTATGCATAATGAACAATCCATTCTACAAAATTTTTAGTGCAATGCCGTTGATACGTCAACTTATATACTAAATAGAATATTAATTCGACCAATACTAGGAAAAACCCCTTATAAAATATTTAGAGGTAGGAAACCCTCTTTAGAATATTTCAAAGTTTTTAGAAGCAAGTGCTTCGTTTTAAATACTAAAGACTATCTAACCAAGTTTGACCCGAAGTTATACGAAGGTGTTTTTCTAGGATATTCTCAAAATAGTAAAGTCTATATAGTGTTAAATAAACATACAGTGAAAGTCGAAGAATCACACAACGTGAAATTCGATGAAAGCCCTCCTCCTACCAAATTAACACCATTGGTTGATGATGATGTTGGTGAAGAAAAAGCTATTAGAAATAATACTAAAGTAGTAAATATTAATAATGAAGAAGATGAGTAGATAGAAGTTGACAAATTCGTTAACATTAAGGAGTCCAAGAATCATCCACTAGATCAAGTCATAGGAAATCTTAATCAAAGAACCTTAAGATCTCAAGCCTAAGATCATAGTAATTTCTTTTGTTTTATATCCTTCATAGAACCTAAAGATGTTAATGAGGCATTAAAAGATGAAAGTTGGGCTATATCTATGCAAGAATAACTAAATGAATTTATAGCTAATGATGTTTGGGATTTAGTCATTTACCCATGAGTCAATCCGTCATAGGAACAAAATGGGTCTTTAAAAATAAATTAGATGAAAATGGTATAGCGTCTAGAAATAAGGCTAGGTTAGTGGCACAAGGATATAATCAACAAGAAGGTATAGATTATGATGAAACATATGCTCTGGTAGCTAGGCTAAAGTCAATTAGAATACTTCTTGCTATTGCTTGTGCAAATGGTTTTAAATTATACCAAATAGATGTAAAAAGTGCTTTTCTAAACGGTCTTTTAAACGAAGAGGTTTACGTTGCTCAACCTCCGGGGTTCATTGATTTTCAAAAAACCAAATTATGTTCATAAACTTAAAAAGGCTTTGTATGGTCTTAAGCAAGCTCCTAAGGCTTGGTATGATAGACTAAAAGCATTTTTGATAAAACACAAGTATTCAATGGGAATGGTCAATAACACACTTTTTACTAAGATATCAAAGTCACATCTTATCATTGTTCAAATATATGTCGACGACATTATATTTGGTTCTACGAGTCAAAACTTGTGATGATTTTGCAAAAATCATGCACAGTGAGTTTGATCTGAGTATAATGGGAGAGTTGAACTTCTTCTTGGGTCTTCAAATAAAACAAATGGAAGACGAAATATTTTTCAATCAATCCAAGTACATCGAGGAGATGTTAAAGAAGTTTGGATTGGAAGATTCCAAACCAACCAAGATGCCTATGTCAACGGAGATCAAGCTCACTAAGGACGATGAAGCTCACTTCGTAGATAGCTCTAAATATCTAGGTATGATTGGTAGTTTACTTTATTTAACCGCAAGTAGGCCCGATATTATGTTTAGCGTATATTTAGGTATGTTAGAGGAACTACACATTTAGGTTTATGGTATCCGAAAGGAACCATAGTAGAAACTATAGTTTATGCTGACTCCGACTACGCGGGCGATTATGTTGATCGTAAAAGCACTAGCGACGTTTATACATTCATGGGATGTTGTTTGACATCTTAGTTCGCTAAGAAACAAACGGCCCTTGCTATCTCCACGATTGAAACCGAATACGTCTTTGTCGGGAAGGCATGTCGATAAGCACTATGGATGAAACAAGCTCTCATCGACTACGACATACGCCTTGACGACGTTTCGATTATCTGCGACAATAAGGGCGCTATAGACTTAAGTAAAAACCCCGTACAACACACTCTAGAACTAAACATGTAGAAATCCATCACTACTTTCTTCGCGATAATGTCCAAAAAGGCAACATCTCTATCAAGAAAGTTACATCCGAAGATAATATAGCTGATATATTAACTAAGCCTTTAAAATGTGAAGTATTTAATTATTTAAGATTAAGATTAGGAATGATGGAACTCATCATGGATAGTGATCCTTCATCATCTCAAAAATAATCGTAAACGGAAATCTAATGAAGTAATTAATTATTATTCAAAAGATGTTAATTATCATTGCAAGTTCCAATTAAAAACCCTCCGATCATAAACATAATCGAGATTAGAATTTTACTAGATAAAGAAAATATCAATAAAATGACCATAGATATTTTCAAAGTCTACATGTATGGTCAATACATGAAATTACGAAATCGATTGAAAAAGGCTAAAAGAACAAGCATCGAATTGCAATTCACACTTGTGTTGATGATGTTTTGTTGAGTCTAAATGTTTATAAATGCTTGTGTTATTAGCAATGGTCAAATTTATGCTAAAAGTTAACACACTCCTAGTAGGATCGACTACGTCTAAATTCCATCAAGAAATTCATGACAAGTTGCACGGTTCGCTCAAAACTTAGACGTCGACTCCAAAAATTATATCACATACTCCTAATAGTATATATAACACACTTCAATTGCCAAAAACACAACACCTTGTCTCAATTTGATTAAAAACCAATTATGTCGATTTTTTTGAGTATCTGCGACCTACGGATCCATAAGATGGTAAATCCGTCCGCAGTTGGTAGATTCGTATACCAGCAGGGTTACCCTACATTTAAATTGTTGGACCACTTGCCTTTTCCTCCAATAAAACACCACAACCTACCTCTCATATCACCCAAGATTGAGTATTACCGCCAACATCATTTCAAGCTATAATTAAGATAGAACCATACATTTCAAGACATCTATAATCATTATTGTAAGTCTTTCTTTTCTAAATCTTTATTTCAAAACACTTATTTTTCTTTCCAAAAAAGGCAAAAGATTTGAAACAACAGATCAACATATTTTCCAAAAATAATTAACATACTAATTATTTCAAATGTTGTCCAAGTTAACACAAATAAAAAACAATTATCTTCTCATAAATGAACCCTCAAGATTTACAATTAATGTGTTATCTTGACTCATTCGATTTGAGAGATAGAGCAAAAAGAAGCTATGTGATTAACTACATCATGTACATGAATCACATGTATATCATAACTTACTTTAAACATATTTATCTATATTCTTATTATAAATTTACTAGGTTCAATTATTCTTGGAATGATGAAACCCGAATATAAAAGAACCAAAGCCTACATACCAAAAATCCATCACCAAAAGTCTACTCCAAACAATGTCAAAAGCTCTTTTAAAACCCTTCGAAATCGCTTCATTCATGAAGGTAGACACATTGAATCCTCCTTCACCTTTGGTAACGACATCGTTGATCAATTCAAATCAATTCAATTCGATTGTCTCCTCATACTAAACGGTCATATATGTCCTCATTTTATAATCGAATTCTATCGCAAATTCCAATTGATTTGGAATGTGAGTGATATGTCTCTTTCGATTAGCTTCACCATTCGAGACAATGATTTTATAATGACACTAGAAAAATTCGGCCAAGTCCTACAAATTCCGTGTAATAGAACATGTGTCTTCTCAAAGGAATGTTCATTGGAACTTCTGAACATTACTCGTGAAAAACATGTCCCCTGTCAAACTAACCTTCCAAATATTGAAGATGTTGTTCAAAACATTTGCATTCCATCAAGTCATCAAAATTACTCAAACCCTACCATTATCCTTCGATATAATCTTCCTCCCAATATCAAGGATTGGGAACTCATTATTCATGAGAATGTCATTTGTGTCGACACTCACAAAACCTCCTTAGATGCATGCTCTGCCATCATGCTCTACAATCTCAAAAAATCTCAAGACTTTAATCTTGCCTACTTCATTGCTCATAATATTGAGAGTGTCAAAAATCAAGTCGATTGTCCTCTTCCATATGGTTTACTCATCACTCGTCTATACCAATTCGTCCTTGCTAAACACCCAAAACTATTTCATCCTCACCATACACTAGAATTCGTTATGCACTATCGAATGATGAATTCCATCAATGGGAAAAAGAGGAATGAGATTGTAGAAGTTAAGCTTGACATACCCAACTCACCATCATCGGTCAAGAGTTCAAACCAATCACCTCCTTTGCTAGGATATTGGTCATATGTGGATTATTTTTAGATTAGGAGTAACTTTAGGAATCATAAACTGCTATTTTAAGACAATATTATGCTATCTCGTTGAATGCTTGTAGTATCTTTGCACTAAACTATGCTATTTTGGTAAAGTGTATGCTTATGAATGCTATGCACACTTTATTTGCGTTAGGTATAAGTTATCTTTGTTGATGGAATAAATTTACATCTTCTGGTTCTTTCTATGGTTTTTGTGGATCTACGGATCTCCTAAACCAAGATCCGTGCCTATATGGTGGATCCGTATGAATAGTTATCTGACAAATTTATCAACTTTCCTTTAAACTTAATTATTTGTATTCATCCTCTTAAACCTTAGGATAAAATACCTCCTCCATATAATCCAAGAACCTTCATGCCAAAGCATACACTCCATGTCCTTTATAAGACACACTATCACAACCTTGTATTCAAAAATCAAATGTCTATTTCCTCAAATGACTCCACACTTACAATCAAAAGGAAAATCATCCAAGAACATCTCTCAAAACTCAAATCAAAGCAAATTGATCCAAATATCATTCCACCCGAAGTCTTAGAATCCAGACAAGCTCATTTTCACCTCCTGACATGTCAATGTTGTAGTAACTCCTAATGTGAAATTGGATTACTATTACAAGAAATGCATATCATGTTTGAGTATATTCAAGAACACACTCTGCAAAATGAAAAACCCTCTCTCCACAATAAATTTGATCACTTAATTCTAAACACCAACCACAACCCTCATCTACTCATATGTAGATGTTATACCAACAAAGTTGACCAACTTCAACGCCTACAAGAAGGTGTTCATTTTATTTGCTCATACATACAACATCACCTTGGATTTTTATCAATCCCACCATACTTTCCGCACTAAATCCGCTCTTGTGCTACCTCAACCCTTCGGATTATATGGGAAAATGATATTTATCCCAAGATTTAGAATCTTTAGTTGTTTTCTTTTCTTTTCTAGTTTAAATTTATTGTCTAATGGCTTTTACGCCAAATTTTATGTTTTATCTCTTATAATGGATTTAACATTATTTCTATTATTGTGTTGATAATGGTTGTTTATTGCTTAAATGTATATGTGTGCACATGTAATTATTATATATCTTGTCTATTAACTTTGTTTTGTAGCAAACATCTATAGCTTGATTCCTTGGTGCCCTAAGCGAGGGGGAGTATACAGCAAGGGGGAGCACTTGCAATTTAGTCTTTATTCTTTACTTTGCATTCGTAACCAAGTCACTTAGCATTCGTCAAGACAAGACTCGCAAGGGACGCCTCTACAACACTTTTTGCTTTGACAAAAAGGGGGAGAAGAGAAGTAAAACTCATCCATTAAATACTTATTTAGTAACTTTTAAATACGCATGAGTTTATATTTTGTCATCATTAAAAAGAGGGAGATTGTTAATACAAATATTCAGGAAAAAACAATATATAATGATCTTCATATTTTGATAATAACAAATATAATGTCATACTACGTAAAAGTTTACATAAACAAGTTATTTAGCCGAAAGTTTACTTGACGACGATAAATCACTTAAGGTATGAATATGGCATTATTAAACATAGTTAATGATCAAAGAAAAATATTATCATTTAGATAAACCTATTCTAATCAAATGATTTTAGTTAACACATGATTAATTATAAGCTACTTATATTAATCATGTAAGACAAAATAAGATTAACCATAAGTGGAAACAATCTTTTCAAACCTTTCCGAATCTAGAAGATCTTTCTTTATTGGTGATAAGAAATATTTTGTTATAGAAGAATCTAATAAAGTAGTTTTATTAAGTACAAAACAATATTTTATATAGATTTGGGGTTAATCACTGAAAATGACAAAAGCTGTCCCAGCTCCCCAACGAATCCACCAAATATACGGGACGGATGCAGCTAATGGTGGATATGTAGGTCGCATCGAACAGCTGGTTGGGATAGCATTTGAATTTCAAAGTGTTTCCTATAAATAGCAACCTTAAGTCTTAATTTGAAGACAACTCTTGACAAATATTTTTACACACATCTTGTATCTTTTGTATATTCTTTAATCTTTATACTTGTTA
>BQNB010131649.1:0-15489 GCA_026074375.1 Tanacetum coccineum
GACTAAAATAAATAGTGACTAATAATAGGAGTCGTAAAATGACCTGAAATTGAGAAATGTTACAGATAGTCAAAAGAATGCTAGTAGGAATTTGATGGATAGTGAGATAAGGGAGGGTGAGTTGAAGGTATGTTCTGATAAAGGATGTGACAAAGATAAGGAAGTGGATGAGAATGCTGATAAGGGAAGGAATAATAATGTTGATAATATGAAATTTGGTTCTGTGAATGAAGACATGCTTACAAGGAATAAAGGAAGTAACAATTTGAAACTACCCACTGTAAGTAACATTAACCTTACTCCTAGTGCTAACTCTAAAATGTCATATGCTAGTGTTGCTAATAAGTTGGAAAGTTTAATTGATAACAAACTTATGACTGTTCCAACTGATATTGATGAGTTTGGCAATGAGTTTGTGGTATTTGATGAGGAATTGATTAATGATGGAAGTAGGAGATGGCAATTAACTCTGTGTGGATTCTTTGTAGGCTTTAAGATGAGAATTAATGAATTAAGATATAATGTTAGAAGAATGTGGAGTAGATATGGTCTTAAGGAGGTAATTGAAAATGATTGTTGTATGGTCTTCTTCAAATTCCACCATGAGGAAGGGATGAACTATGTTGTTGACAATGGCCCTTGGATGGTTAATAACAAACCCTTAGTTGTGCAAAAGTGGGATATTAACATGGAAATTGATAGAACAGATGCTGACAAATTACCTTTGTGGGTAAGATTTTGCAACCTCCTTTGGAAGCATTAACTGTTAAAGGAATTAGTGCTATTGCTAGTAGAATTGGGAAGCCTTTGATTATGGATTTAAGGACTGCTAGTATGTGTAATCAGAGTGTGGGTAGAATTGGGTATGCTAGAGTTCTGATTGAAGTTCTAGCAAAGAAAGGGTTACCTCATAAGATTGATCTAGTGTATAAGAATGCTGCTAAAGAAATAATTGGACAGAAGACTGTTAAAGTGATATATGATTGGGCTCCTTGTGTATGTTCTGAATGTGGAGTGTTTGGCCATAATGTGAAGATGTGTCATAAGAGTACTGATGCTGTTAATGAAGACCAACCTAATGTTGCTTGCAAAGTGCAAAAGGGAAAACAACCACATGATGAATTTACTGAGGTTGTCAATAAGAAAATCGGGAAGCAGAATAATAATAAGAGTAAAAACAATCAGGCTCAACAGTAGACTAGTAAAAATGATGTTAATGGTGGGGGCTTGAATAGATCAAAAACTGTGTATCAACCAAAGCAAAAAACCAATAATGGTAATGACAAAATGAAAGGAAGCAACTCAGATGTGAAAAAGAGAACAATGCTACTCAAGAGGGAATTAAGAAGGTGTCTGATGATATTCCTAAGAAAGGAAATCTAGATGGTGAAGGTGAATTGTATGAAGTGGAAGATACAATTGTGGAAATGGAGGATGTATATAGTATGAATGATGGTATGGCTAGAGATATGAATGAAGGGGATTTGAAAGGAATGGATGAGAATGTCCTTTAGGACTGCTGAGGTTTTTTTATATTCTTGTATCCATGAATTTTAAAAATAGGAATATGGAATATCAAGGGTATGTCTTCATCTACAAAACAAGATAAGTAATTAATCTCATTGTTGGACCCTTGGAATCTGATATAAGGTTTATCAAATTAAAATAATCAGATTCCATAGCAACGAAGTGAGTTTTAAACAGATATATATAAAGAATATAACGAACAAGTTTAAACACACAGAAGTACTTTTCAATGTATAGGTTCTTATTAGAATCAAATAAAGAATCTATGACACACTTTGCTTGCGGAATAGCAAGGTGGTTGAATGGCAATTAAGGTGTTATCTCCTTCGAACTTATTCTCTAACCAAAGTTATAAGAAATAAGAAAACAAACTATTCGACTGGAACTGAAGCTTCAGCTTTAGCAGTTTCTATTCAGTTTGTTTGAGAGATAAATGAACTCTTCAATGTGTTTCACATTAATTGGAAGAGATGACATTTACTCTGGGAATCCCTTTCCTTTTATAGGAAAAGGGATTAGGGTTTACAAGTTAACCTAGTACGCGTGTCATGCATCCAATGAGTGGTTGAGAAACCATTTAATGCAGACGTGCTCTAAAGTACCAGGTACAGTCCTTTGAGGAAAGTTGTTGTACTTCTATACCAACTTTAGAAGCACCTTTTCCCAAGGAGATTGCTTTATTCCTTTTGACATAAAGGAATCTTTTTCCCGCCTTGTAAACGTTCTAGAAGTGAAACATTTCATTTTAACTTCTGTTAAGGAGATAGACATCATCCAGTTTAGAATTGTCAACCAAGCTGAACTAAAGCTCTTTGCAAAGGCCTTCTTTAATTTCTGTACCGATGTATAAACTGAAATGAAGATACTTCCCAATCTTCTAAGGACCTGAAGAGCTGAAGCTGAAGAAACTTCAGCGACTCAAACTGAAAGACTTCAGCTTGAGTAACACTTAGGGGATTTTATGTTTAAATCTACCGAAATACTGAAGGGTTAGGAACTGAACCCAACAATCTCCCCCTATTTGAATATACAAATAGCCTATGTTAAAATCCGTTGTAAGTGAGCAAAACAACTTTTTCTTACACAACTAATATAAATTGAACAACATAACTAAGAATTACTTCTATTAACTTTCATTATATTACAATTACTAAAGATAAAGTCAATACAAAAGATTATAACATTTGATGTTCTTGTTGCTCAATGAACCTCTTCTTCATGCTGAACTAATGACTTGTGTTTCTTTGTTGACCTGGAATGGTCGGTTGAGTCACCAGTTCTTTTCCTTTTCTTGTTAACTAAATCATTTAGCTCATTCAGATGATCTTGTTCTTTTAGGGGTTTGTTGAATTCAATCTTTAGTTCTTTTTTAGTTTCAAAATCTTGTCTATGGTAAAAGTTGAACATGATCATACTAAGGACAGGTTCATTTAACACAATACCAGGTAAATGATCTTCATACTGAACTGATGACTTAAGCCTTTTGTTTGCTTTGAAGTAGTCATGGATGTCATCAACATGTTTTCTTTTCTTGTTTGCAAGATCATTTAATTTGTTGAGAGGGTTCTATTCACTTAGAGGAATATCCAAGTTTATGCCCAGTTCTGCTTTAGTTGTGTGTAAGTAGTCCATTCTTGTTTGTATCTGGACATAGATGGTTCTCCATCCTTTTCCAATTCTATTGGGACATGCTTTCACTACTTTTCTCCATTCACTAAGGTACAGATCACTAGCTTTGAAGTTGGGGAATAACTTATTTGATTTACATCCTTTTGTACACTTTAAGTGTAATTGGGGACCCTTTTTGGATCATAGTTGGTGGTTCTTGATTCAGCTCTTCTATTCAACATTTTGTCACAGTATCTGTCATACTGTAACTTATCATTTGTAGTACTTGTTCACCACTTCTACACCAAGCAGATCAACCAGTTCTACTTTACTTACTTCCCTCTTCTTGTTTGGCTGCTTCAGCTTTGGCCTCTTCCTCTATATTCTTTTGTTGATTTATTTGTTCTTCAGTTAGATATGTTTTCCATCTTCAGTGATAAAATAAAACTTCTTTAGCTTCTTTATTCTAGAGGATTCAACCATAGAACCAGTCATATGAGTTTCATATCAGAATCACTGTTAGTACTCTCTTTTTCAGTCTTATCTAAAGACATTGCCTTTTTTCCCTTGTCTTTCTTGATGTGCTCCCTCTCAGGTTGAGAGGAGCCTTTTGGTAGACTTTGGAGAGGAGTTTGCATTTGAGTAGTGGTTGTGATGATTGGGGGAATAATTGGTGTTGTAGGTGGTGATGTTGGTTTTGATTGTTGTTTGGTCAGGTTTGCATTCTTTATAGCTTTTCTTTGAAATAACTGAGAGATGGTGGCTTGATTTAAGTTCTTCTCCTCCTCAGCAGGTTAAGTGTCAGCTTGACTTGCTGAAAGAACACTTGTATCTCTAGTTTTATTTGATTCAATGGCCTAAGTAAACTGATTCAAGGCATTTGTGACTTTGTTGAGCAGACTTGGAAGAGCATTCAAGGTCTTTAGTTTAGCCTGAACCATTTCAACTTGTGATGCACACAAAGATTTCTAGCTGGCAGTTCCCACTGAAGTGTCTTCGGTTCAGCAACTTGTGATGTAAGACTTTTAACAGTCTTTGTAAAGTCTTCCAGTTTAGGGGGAATTTCTTTCAAATCTCCTGGTAGCTCAATCTCCAATTCATGAACTTGTTTTTTTACCCTTTTACTTCTTCAGTCAGTTCATTGAACTTGGAGGGAAGATCCTTCAGCTTAGTTGGTAGTGAGCTGCTAAAGTGTCGAGAGATTAAATATCTTTAAGAATTTAATTTGTAGAGACTTTACTAGAAGCTCATTGAGCTGTCCCACGTTGGGAAAGGAGGGTTGGGATTTAAGGAGAGCAGCTTCAGCTTTAGCTTTGTTCTTCTCAAGTTCCAGTTTGTGCTTTTGAGATAGGAGAAGGGGACTTGGTTCGTAAGCGTAGCTCTTGAATTAATGGAAGACCTAGTAGATGGGTTTTTGGAACTAAGAATTCCAGTTTCACATTTGTAGTAGCATGAACTTCGTCTGCCTCCTCATCTTCATCACTGTCATCAACAACAATGATAGGATCATCTTCAGGTGAATCCAGGTCTTTGAAGCTTGGCTGAACACTTCTTGGACACCCCGTTTTGATAATCTTCTAACTTTATTGTTCTTGAGATTTCATCTTCCTCACTTGTCTAGCAATGGATTGGGGCCCCTTTTTTGTTGTGGTTGAGTAAGGAAAAGTTTCCAATCCTTTCACTATCATATTAGTTTTGTCTGTAATAACTTGTAGGAGAGATCAGGACCCAAAAAATAAGTGATCATATGAAGTTTGTATTTTGGTCCCTTCATTCATACGTGTTGTTAGTACAAAATCACTCAAGAGCCAAATTTTCCAGATCACTTTAGCTTTGGGAACTGCTAAGCATCATTCTCTGTTCGCAGACTCAGAGTGAATAATAAAAGATACTAAATACATAGGCTCATTTAAATTAAATGCTGACATACCACAACTGAGTTGAGGGTTGGCTCTTTCTTCACTGGTGACCCCTAAAGAGGTTGGGCCACCAGTTGCTTGCTGGTCCGCTTTATGCATTTCAGCAACCACTGGTGTGGAAGCTGAAGTCTGGCTTGGGTTGGAGTCCATGGCCGAGCTGAACTCTTTCTTTCTTTTCAAATGGCCAGTTTTGGAGCTAGTAGGTGCTTTAAAAGACCCACCTTTTATTGCTCTTTGGGGGACACAGAGGGTTGTTTTGAAGAAGTTAAATGCTTTTTGTGTCCAGGTTTTGCTCCAGGCTTTGTGCCTTTGGGGACTCAACTCAACATTGGAAAGATGGGACTTGGGAGCTTTAATACACTGGCTCTCTGCTGCATTGCAGATATCCAACATGTGGTATGTGAAGAGAGGTTCTTCAGGTTGGTTGGGCTTCAGTGCCCAATTAATGATACTGAAGACTTGAGTGGAATATGGTGTTACTTCACCATCTCCATAGCCTTCCTTCATATTGTGCATCATTAATTAGTGATAGAAATCTTGTGTAGAACAACCTTTTTCCATATGTCACTGTTTGTTTGATGATTATGTCTTCCCCAAAAGATTCTGGCCATAGTTAATGTTGATCCATTTGCTTGACTATACAGTTTGATGGAATCTTTGCTTTGGTAATTAATCAATACCTCTCGTTTTACCTCCTAAACACATTGGTAATTTGGCATAATAATAATCACTTAGGAGGAAGAAGACTCTTTTTGAGAGTCCCTTTGACAGGAACAGTTTCCCCATACCCGATTGTTTCAAACCATGGCCTAACTATGTCGATAAATGGTGGCTGGCTGCATATTCTCTAGATGTGGGAAGGTAATGTGCACCAATTAGATTCCTAAGGTTATACCCCTTCTTCGCCATAGTTACCACCAGTGGGGAAGTGAAAGAGACCTTAGAGTTTCAGGAGTTTTATGACCGCACAGAAGTTACCAAAACTCAGCTAGGTATTCCTTATACATGTTTAGGGATCTGGTGAATGGTTCTCTAAGGCGGAATTTGGAAATGAAATTAGAAACACATTTGAAAAAAATTCTTGGTTAGTGTGTTCAGGGTATAAAAGAGCATACCTCATTATTTATGTTGAGGATCATTATTTCTTCAAGATTGAAGCTTAATTTAGGTTTTGCAGACAACTAAGGGTTGTTCTTGTTGTGAAGGATTTTTATTCTGGTTGTCATTGATGGTGATTTAGGGTTTTTTGATGATTTGATTTGTTTTGAGGTTTTTTGTGTGTGTTCTTGGTGAAATGATTTATTCTTTTAAGAAGTGATTTGTGAATGGTTAAATGGGTTTATATTATTTGTTTCTTTTCACTTGTTCTTTTGAGATTGTATTCTATTCATAATGGAAGTTATGTATTTGTGAGAAGTTTTGGGGTTTGGTTTTAACATGTGTGTGAAACTTTGTATTTAATGAAAGTCATTGCAGAATGCTTTGATGCTCTAGGACGTGTGTACATCCGTCTGTGCACAATAAAAGTTGGTGGAGTGAAAGGTTTTGGGTCATTCGAACGTTTGAAATTCATCTTTTAATAAACCTTTTAAATTAGTTAACTTCTCTTGTAAGAAATCACTTAATAAAATTATTTTATTTTGAATATCATTTTTGTTTTGTAAACTGACCTTGTGATTGATGTAAAGAAGCTGAACTAGGTTCAAGTTTGATGTCATGTTATGTTGGACTGATTATTGTAATCATCATCAATCTTCTAGCGAATGTGACAAAACCACAAATGCTCATGCAAATCCATGAATGAGACATATGTGATTGCTCAGTTACTTCACTTCTGTAACACCCCCAAAATCTGGTAGCAGCGAAACGGTAACAATGGGGTGCCACGTCATAGTACAATAAACAAGATATAGGAAACGACCTCAAAAGAGATGTTTAAACAAAGTTTCATTCGATGCGTTGCAAAATATCAGAGTTTCCACATTTGGTCCTACAGTTTTAAAAAGTGTCTTACACCTCCAACACACATATATAAACAAGAGCTTCACAATTTCAAAAGATGACATGTGTTTTTTTTAAAGTTAAGGGTGCATCGAATATAAAATAATCAGAATTCCTTCGGCTTAATATCCAACACGGCTCCATCCAAGAATCATATTTTAACACCTGGATTGAAAATCATGCTATAAGTTCAACAAAAGTGTTAGTGAGCATAGTTATTGCCTACCTTTTCTCTTTAAATGTGTTGTTTAAATGGTTTTTGGTGGTGAGAATACATGCACGTTTTACCAAATAAACTCATTGATTTCTATTACATAAGCGTTACATGACTAGTTTTACTAACTCTTTTACTTGCTTACTACATGTTTTTCTATAAACATGTGCGTTACAAGGGTTGTTATCTTGTTATGGAAAGTTTACTAAAGCTTTTACTTGCTTACTACATGATTTGAGATCATTGAATACCTATATATGAAACCGTGATGTTTTGAAACATTATTTGTTTTCAAATAGGACACAAGTGTTTTTCCAATTGTATGTTTATTCCGTTGTATTATTGCCTAAGTACCCTTTGCCATTAAGTCCCTTTTTATCATGAACCGTTAGTTACTAGTATAGTAAACGCGAGTGTTGTGGATAGATCTATCGGGATTGACCATCCCCGTCTAGGCTGTGGTTTCTAGATAACCATTGACACATTTTACATTTGAAGAAAATTCGTAGGATGTTTGGTAAGCATCTGTATCTGTTTTGAGGAATAACTGGGATTTCTGTTGGATCGTAATGCATGTTAAGATTCGGTGTCATGAGCCTAGCGCAATAATACATATTTCTTTTAGACTTGGTGAATTCGTTTCTCTTATCCACACTACTTAATTCTTGTGGTCCATTCTTTTACTGATAAACCTATGAATGAACTCTGTACAGCCCAAAATCCAACGCAGCAGAATTCCAATGGGGTGCTTCTTCATTGATAAAGTACAAGTTACAGAAAATGACTTAAGTGAGATGTTTTGAAAAATAAATTCAACCAATTTGATTAATTTTTTTATAAATATTCGAGTTACAATCAGGTCTCATTTTTTAATGTATTAGAAAAAACATTGTTAAAAGTTTTTTATGTGCATGTACTGAATTCATAAAGCCTTCAAAAAAATATTTGTATCCACGCGACTTGAATGCTCCCAATGTTCAGCTAGCAATATAATAACCTGAGAAAATAATGCAAAAACGTCAACAATAATGTTGGTGAAGTCATAGGTTTAAATAAAAACAGTATTGAAATAACTCAAATAATGTTTCAGGGTATTGTAACGTGGGGTGGTGTGGGGGTGGTGGGTTACGTATCGGATATAGAAATGTAGCGTTAACAATCATTTAAAAATTTTTATTTCCGAAATCCAATTAGTGATTTAATAAATCAAAAATGTTTCAGTAGTGGACACAAGATTAAGTAATGTAGATATAGGAGAAACAAATTTCCAAGTTAAATGAGAATATATATTATTTGCGCTAAAAGCTCATGACATGAACCTTAACATGCATTACGAATCCAACCAAAAAAATCAGATTTGTGCACAAATAGATTCAGATGGATGCCAAATACGTCTACGAAATTTTCTATCAAATGTAAAATGCGTCGTCAATGGTTATCTAGAAACACAACCCAGACGAGCATTTTCTTTCCGATAGGATCTATCCACAACACCGTGTTTATATACTAGTAAACTATCGGTTCATGATAAAAAGGGGATTAATGGCAAAGGGGATTAGGCAATAATATGATCTGGAATAGCATACAATTCAAAAAAACACTTGTGTCCTATTAAACATAATAATTGTGTTAAAACTCACGGTTTCATATATAGGTATTCAATGGCCTCAAATCATGTAGTAAGCAATTCATGTCTATAGTAAATTCATGAGAAAACAACCATGTAACACAAATGTTTTTAGAAATCATGTAGTAAGCAAGTAAAAGTTTTAGTAAAACTAGTCATGTAATTGCTTATGTAGTAGAAATCAATGAGTTTACTTGGTAAAACGAGCATGTATTCTCACCCCGAAAACAGTTTATGAAAAACCATTAAAAGAGAAAAGGTGAGGCTATGAACTCACCGAGAAGCAATGAAAGTATCGAACGAGAAATTCAACAAGGAGAGAACGACGACAACGTCTCACCCGCGACCTATAATAATGGGTACGCGTATAAAATATATTTATAAAGAAAAATTGCATATAAAATGCATAAAGTATGTAAAAATTAATATATTCCAAATATTTGAAAGCTATATATCGTAGAATCCATGAGTTCGCCAAACTTACTTATTTATACCTACTTAAAATGATCCGCCTTATGTTTAACTTCATTTTAACCGATTCCGACTAATATGTAATTTTAATGAAAATTACACATTTTGACCTATTTTAGAGATTAAGACATCTAGATTGCGAGCGAAATGTGAAAGACTCACTTTTAGTTGCCCAATTCAGTTTTATGTTATTATATTTTTCGCCTATGCATTTCCGAAAAAATATAATTGATTAATCTTAAAAATCCTCCATGTTGATTTGTTATTTATGAATTTTTTTAAGTCTGACCGTCCAAAACGATCCACTAGATAAAGTTTCAAGACTCGGACTCTAAAAGCATTTTGATGTAAAACGTACGTGTTTCGGCAGAACTTTTTAGTTTTAATCGAGACCCGAAAACCCTAACAATAATGACCCAAAATACCCAGCAAGTTTCTGTAAAAATTTTATTTTTTTAACTAAAATGTAGTATCTAATCCTAAGATTTTCAACCCGTTAACACCCTTTTTCTTCTATTTAGCTCCAATATAACATATAAACCAAACACCCTTTATTCAATTGATGTTCTCCTACTAAACTAAAAACCAAACACCCTCTTATGTTTTATCAACTCTTACTAAACCTCAAAACAAACACTCTATTTATTTTATTTATTTATTTAATTAAAAGTTAAGATGTCATTTTTATTTCCCTATATATGTGGTATTAACCCACTCAAACCTTACCAAAACACATATAGTTATAACAGATCTAAAAAAACGTCTCCTGCTCTCTCCTCTCTGCTTATTCAAACCAACATCAAAACCATCAAGAATCATCACCAAAGATTTTCCAAGCAATTCCAATCATTCCTATATCATACCCGTATTAATCCCTATCAATCCTTACTAGTAAAAACAACATGCAATACTTTTATTAAGTTTTTAATTTTTAAAGATTATATTGATTTTGGGTATAGTTGAAGCATCAAGGGTTTGAATGCAAGTGATTTTACAAGATTATGGGTTATAAGTTAGGGTTTTGATAAAAAGGGGTGTTGCTGTTGGTTTCGGCTCAAAGGGAAACCCAAAGAGGGTTTTGTGTTCTTTGGTTTCTTTCCAATCTTTTTGTGTTTGTAAGTATTTTCTAAACCCTTTTTATTGATTTGATTTATTTTATTATGTATGCACTGTGTTTTAATTTTATACTTGGAATCCATGGATCATTGTGCATGTTCTGTATTGAGGTTGGATTATTGATTGGAGATTGTTAGTGGACAGAGATTAGGTTAGCAGGTGTTATTCTGAGCTTGTTGGGTGCGAAAAATAGCGTTTGGCGGAGTTTTTAAATGCTACTTTTACTGCAGAAAGTTTGCGTGTCGATTTCGGTTGGTTGAAAATTTTAAAAACTGATTTTTGGTTTAAGATTATAATAGTGTTCGTCAATATGTATGTTTTGATATATGGCACGTCTCGTAACTCTTAAAAACGAAGTTTTTATGGTCAAAAGAAGTCTAGAAAATGTTTCGCTAAATTTCTGCACTATTTTGAAAATATTAGTTTGCTGTCAGATCAAAAAAGGAATTTTCTCTTTTTCTGGTCGAGTTTTGGAGTCTCGGGTAAATTAAAAAGTTTTTTTAATGTGTTTTACTTTCGCGGGGATGGCTCTGATACCAATCTGCTAACACCCCCCAAAAATTTTGGTAGCTCGATGCGGAACGGGTAACATGGGGTGTCACGTATAGTACAATAAACAAGATATACGAAACTACCTCAAAGAGACGTTTAAACAAAGTTTCATTCGATGCCTTTAAAAAATATCAGAGTTTCCACATTTGGTCCCACAGTTTTAAAAGTATCTTAAACCTCTACACACTACCATTATAAACAAGAGCTTCACAATTTCAAAAGATGACATATGTTTTTAAAAGTTAAAGGTGCATCGAATATAAAATAATCAGAATTCCTTCGGCTTGATATCCAACACGGTTCCCATCCAAGAATCATACTTTAACACCTGAGATTAAAACATGCTAAAAGTCAACAAAAATTGTTGAGTGAATTCATAGGTTTATTAGTGAAAGTATGGACCACAAGATTTAAGTAATGTAGACATGAGAAACAAATTCACCAAGTCTAAAGAAATATGTATTATTGCTCTAAGCTCATGACCCCGAACCTTAACATATGCAAACCCGAGAATGGAATCTGGTCTTTGATATGCAAACCTGATTGGGGGTTTGCATAATGTTAGGTTCAGTGTATGAACTTAGAGGCAATAATATTTATTTCTTTTATGACCATTGGTGAATTCGTTTCTTTGTCTTGCTACTTAATTCTTGTGGTCCATTCTTTTACTGATAAACCTATGAATTCACTCAATATTTTTTTTCACTTTTAGCGGTGTTTTAATCTCAGGTGTTAAAGTATGATTCTTGGATGGGAGCCGCGTTGGATATCAAGCCGAAGGAATTCTGATTATTTTATATTCGATGCACCTTTAACTTTTAAAAACATATGTCATCTTTTGGAAATTGTGAAGCTCTTTTTTATATATGTGTGTTGCAGGTTTAAGACACTTTTAAAACTGTGGGGCCAAATGTGAAAACTCTGATATTTTTCAAGGCATCAAATGAAACTTTGTTTAAACGTCTCTTTTTGAGATCGTTTCCTATATCTTGTGTATTGTACTATGACGTGGCACCTCATTGTTATCGTTCTGCTTTGTACAAATTTTTGGGGGGTGTTAAGATTGAGCCGAGAGACAGATGAAGAATTAGATAAAATCTATTTATAAACTACTGAAGGAAATATGAACCTGTTCTTGGTTAGTCCTTAAACTTGGGACCTATATTTGTGCTCCAACAAAGGCGACAAAATCACAATGTTATGCAAATCTATGAGGTAGACATATGTGATTTGCCTAGTTATTCACCTTGTAAGCAACTAAAGGTTGTATGCAAAAACTGAACTGACACTTAACATATGAAAATATGTTCAGTTTTGGATAAAAGCGTTGAACCTTCAGTTTTCTTTAGTCAGTACTGAAGCTTCAGGTTTTGAATCAATATTCAACATACCTAGTTCATCAATTAATTTTTTGAAAGATGGCTTATCCAGAATCTTGATGAAGATATCAGCAAGTTGATATTTAGTGGAAATGAAATGAAATTCAATGTCCCTTTTGAGAGTATGATTCTTGATCTGATATTAATAAGCTTTGTTTTTTTGAGTGCAAAATTGGATTGTTTGAGATTGCAATAGCACTTGTGTTATTACAAAATATAGGTACCTTTTCATATATGATATCATAGTCAGTGACTTGACTCTTTATCCATAGTATGTTGGCACAACATCCAGCAGCAGCTACATCTTTAGCTTCAGCTAAGAACATAGCTATAAATTGCTGCTTATTCACACTTCAGCAAGCAAGCTTTCCTTCTAGCAACTGACAAGCACCTGAAGTGCTTTTTTGTCATTGTTGCATCCAGCATAGTCAAAGTCTTAGTATCCTTTTTGGTCAAGACCTGAACGTTTTGGATACTGAAGACCAAGACTAGGAGTACCTTTTAGGTACCTGATAATTCTCTTAACAGCAATAAGGTGGGATTCCTTATGTTTGCTTGATGTCTTGCATAGATACAGTTAGAATTTGAAGGTCAGTTTCTGCTTGCAGTGTAGGTTCATTAGTGCTCCATCATACCTCTGTACTGAGGACTCATTACATCTTTGCCCTTGTATTAGGTCCTAACATGTTAGGGGCACAAATTTGTAGTTATTCATTAATGGAAATATTTTCTCATTACTTTCTCAGCAGATCTTTGTACTTATCTTTTCTTTATTCTATGAAAATGCCTCCTTTCATGATAGTTCAATCTGAAATCTGAGGATGTAGTTGAGGTTTACCTATTATGCTTATTCTTGTATCTTTGAGTCAGTAGTTTAGCAATGTTTGCACACCTTTATGTGGTGGACCTAAAATGGGTTATTACCATCAACATGAATTTGTACCAAAATCACATTTGTTTGAGTTTTGTAGATAAACAAAGTGTTGTCTATCATACCTCTTACAAAATTATGTTCAGTGAGATACATTGGTGAAGTGGTAGATTGGTTCTAGCTAAGATTAGGACTCGACATTTAGCTTAGTGTTGGAAAATATTGTAAGCGACGCGGTTTATGTGTTTGGGCCATAAAACACAAGGTTTGTTATGTTGGGCCACAAAACATAATGTAACACCCCCAAATTGGGTCACAGCGGAATAAGGGTCCGGGGCGTGTTACTTCATAGATCAATAACACAAGATGTATATAGAACGACCAAAAAGTCGTTTAAAACTGATACATTTGATTTAACAAAGTATTTGTTACATAAGCCCGAAGCTTCACTTGTTCAAAATACAAAGATTTCTAGCCCATAACAGATATACAAAATGTAATGCGACAAAATCTTTAATGCATGATATCCAAATCAAAACCACCAATGTATCCCTTGCACCTCGTGCTTATTGACCTCCTGAAAAACATTGCTTTAAAACGTCAACATATTGTTGAGTGAATCCATAGGTTTATAAATTGTATAATGTAGGACCGCAAGATCTCCCCATGATAATGCAACAGATGCAAACATCATAAAATGTAATTACGTTTTCCTAAGCTCATGACACTGAAGCTCGACATGTGTGAAATGCAATATAAATTGCCAACATTGCCCGTGATGATGTTCTAACCCGCAACATCCTATATCCGACATGGTATACGTTCGTTGTCCGGAACACCGGCACAGTGAGTATGACTCACCCGAATGGGGATGTCAATCCCAAATAGATCTATTTATAACATTCGCGCTCACAACAGTAATTGACAGTTCATGATAATGGGCTCAGATGGGTTATCGCTACTTAGGCAAACACGTAATCGTAAATGTGAAATGTCCACTTGCGTCCAATTGTAAAAACATGCATATGTTTCTCACCCCAAAACTTGTAAATCATTTAAAATGTAAAACGTGGGGCTATGAACTCACCTTGAGTTAATGAACAATCAACGATGTATATCACAACAGATAATGCGTCACGGTAACGATCGAATGCAACCTAATCCAATATAGGTCGTATAAGCACTAATCACTTTGATTAACTACTACCATATATAATCCTATATAGCTACATCACCATCTAATCGTTTTAGTGAAATCGTATTTATAAAGTAAAAATGTTTATAAATGACTCTTTAGTAAAAACGACGTAACTTTCGCGTTTTAAGCCCGTTTCTTATGCCCATGTTTTCGTATTAAGACGATTTATCAAAATATGACATTTTCATATTTTGGACCTACTGGTGAACAGTAATTTTTACTGTTCACGCCAGTTTATAAAATTATTTTTATAGTTTTAGTTATCGTAAAACCCGTAAATGTCGTATTTTATTCGTTATAGCTCCGTTTTTAGCGATTCTTTCGAGCACGTATTCGTTTTTAAAAGTTCTATCATATTAATGATATTTTCAAAAATAAATGTCCCTGATGAACAGTAACTTTTTATAAAATTTATTTTATAAACCCGGTATTAACGTAAAACGTATATTTGCCGTATCTTTTTCGTTATAAGGCGGTTTTTCGAGTTCCTTACATATTTGGAATCGTCATGAGGTGTACTATATTTATAAAACATAAAATAAATACTTTTATTTTCGAATTTAAACAGCAAGTTTTGAAGAATATGATCAAATGTGCTTAAAACCTAATTTTTAGACTTTTTAGTTTAACCACTTTGTTACAAGTCCATTACAATAATTATTATCACATGTGTTACATTCCTAGGGTCCTTAAGTCCATTATTGTCCAAAAATGTCCAAGAAATCAAGATCACACATCACTTTTACTTGTAACTTATTAAGTAAACTTTAAAAACCCTAATTTGTATATACACTTTTTATACTTAAACCAACATGATACAATACTTATGTTTCATTCATGACATGATATTTACAACTAAATAACATGTGAAAAAGTTCATGAAACAATAATCACAAGTAAAAATCCATTTTACATGTTCAAAAGTATCCTAAATGGTGATTAACTACAGAGAACTTATATATACATAAAATGATAAATGTAAAGTTATAAAGAGTTTTAGATAACT
>BQNB010131650.1:8515-18750 GCA_026074375.1 Tanacetum coccineum
GATCTGAGAGATTCTTGTTCGTCCTGAGGTAGATCTAAAATAACTAAAACTATATCTGATCTTGTTTTTTTATGGTATTACGCGTTGTTGCGTGGCGTTAAAATTTTATTTTTTTATTATTTTATTATTTATTATTTTTTTTGCGAATTTATTTTTTTGGTCTCATGGTGTAAAATGACAATGTTTAAGTCAATTCGAAAATGTTACCGCGGGTATTTTTTTTAACTGAATGCGTCGGTACTTTTGTAACATTTTTTTCCTCCCTATTTTGTGCCAACATTTTTTTTTTTTTTAAACTAATTGGGCCGGCCTAAATTTTTTGGCTAAATTTTTTGGCCCAGCACTGTAGCTACGGTGCTTAAAATGAATAGTAAGTCAACCCTTCTCAAATGATTTATTTTATTATTTTTTATTTTTTTTGTGAATTTATTTTTTAGGTCTCATGGTGTAAAATGATATTGTTTAAGTCAATTCGGAAATGTTACCGCGGGTATTTTTTATCTGAATGCGTCGGTACTTTTGTAACATTTTTTTCCTCCCTATTTTGTGCCTCATATTATATTTAAAAAAAAAAAAAACTAATTGGGACGGCCCAAAATTTTTGCCCAGCACTTGTTTACTAATTACTCATATAGTACGGTGCTTAGATGAAACATAAGTCAACCATTCTCTAGTGATTTTATATATAAATAGGTTTGATAATATATGATGATAGTAAGATCATGAAAATATATTCGGTGTTGGTGATTGACTTGTTAACGGAGTCAACCATGTCATACTATGCACATCATCACAAAAAAATAGGGTTAACATAAGTATTGTATTGAATAGAGAGGATTAGCAATTGTTCGCATTGTATTATAATAATAAAAATAAATTTTAGCAGAGGCAAAAGAAATGGAATTTAATGTATTGATCAAACTTTCAACCATGACAGGAGAATACGATTTTAAACATTTAACGAGACAAAAAAATAAAAAAACGAAAACAAATAAAAACACAAAGGTTATGTTTGGCACATGATTTATAGAAGTTTATTAGGGTTTGAGTTTTTAAAATAAGTTAGCTTATAAATAAGATGTGTTTATCATTCATACTTATAGAACCTTTTATAAGCCTCAATAAGATAAGCCCATAAAAAAGGCCTATGGGGGCTTACAGACAGTGACTTTAGTTAAATGCCCTTAAAATATATGTAAATTTAAATTGATGTATTTTTATGTGATTTTACATTAATAAGATTCAGCTCCAACTAATTCGCCAAATAACTTTATAAAAATATAAGTTTCAGCTTTTACCTTATAATATAAGCTCCAGTTCCAATCCAGCCGCAACCCTAACTCTAACCCCAGTCTCAACCCATTGCGCCAAACACACCCTATCTCTACATCATGTATTTTTTTCATCAGTGAAATGACAAAACACACCTTTGAACATCACCAGACTCGATTATATACCTAAACAAGCAAAGATATCCGCGCGTTGCTGCGGGCGTTAATTTTTCGCACGTTGTTGCACGGCGTTATATTTATTTATTTAAATTTTTTTTTTCGCTCGTTTTTTTTATGTTTAATAGTGTAAGTTTATTTTTTCCTGCACGTTACTGCGGTGCGTTAATTTTTCGCGCGTTGTTGCGTTTTAGTAGTTTTTTTTATGGTCTTACGCGTTGTTGCGTGGCGTTAAAATTTTATTTTTTTATTATTTTATTATTTTATATTTTTTTTGCGAATTTATTTTTTTGTTCTCATGGTGTAAAATGACACTGTTTAAATCAATTCGGAAATGTTACCGCGGGTATTTTTTTATCTGAATGCGTCGGTACTTTTGTAACATTTTTTTCCTCCCTATTTTGTGCTAACAATTTTTTATATAAAAAAAAAAACTAATTGGGCCGGCCCAAATTTTTGGGCTAAATTTTTTGGCCCAGCACTGTAGCTACGATGCTTAAAATGAATAGTAAGTCAACCCTTCTCAAATGATTTATTTTATTATTTTTTATTTTTTTGCGAATTTATTTTTTTGGTCTCATGGTGTAAAATGACACTGTTTAAGTAAATTCGGAAATGTTACCGCGGGTATTTTTTTATCTGAATGCGTCGGTACTTTTGTAACATTTTTTTCCTCCCTATTTTGTCCCAACAATTTAAAAAAAAAAAAAAAAAAAAAATGGGGCGGCAAAATTTTGGGCTAAAATTCTGGACCAGCTCTGTAGCACTGTAGCATATCTGTGCTCTCGATGAACAGTAGTCAACACATCTCAAATGTCGATTATATACCTAAATTCTGCCCCAAATAAATACAGCCCACCTAACATGTTCTCAAGAGCCCAAAGTCTTTAAAAGCTACTGCCCACATCTGCTTAAACATTACTCCTTTCCGATAGCCCAAATTAATGATCCACTATTTCCCTTGGGTTCAGGGGTGAGCAGAAAATCCGAATAAACCGAAACCGAACTGAACTATTAATTCGGTTCTCAGGTTGGATATGGGTTTGGCACTCCGAACCGAAAACAGAATCCATATAAATATATATATTTTTTATATATTTATAAATATAAATACCATTAAAATGTTATCATAATATAAAAAAACACATTTTATGTTAATAATAATTTTTTGTTTATTAAAAATCTATGTAATTATTGAAAAAAAATTGAATAGTGAAATTCGGGTTATTTGGGTCAACCCGAGAACCGAACCGAATTCAAATTCGGTTTTCGGTTTTCGGGTTGACAAAAAAAATTAACCGAATAACCCGATAACCGAACCGATCAACACCCCTACCTGGGTTTTCATCGGTTTTAAACCGGGCTGAATTTAAATAGGATTTAAGCAAACTGAATGGTGAATTTTCTTAATCGGGTTTTGTTTTCAGGTTGACTTGAATACCCGAATTACATAATTTATATTTTTTACAAATTTAATTTTATAATTTTTTAGAAACAAAATATTTCGAGCTTAGAATTGTTTCATTTACATTAAAAAGAAATTCTAACGGTCTTTTTATATAAATATATAATAATACATATATATTCATATGAAATCGGTTTTCGGTTAACACTTTGCCAAAACCATATCTAAACTGAAAACTGAATATTCCATTCCGTTCGCTTTCGTTTGACAAATTCGATTCGGGTTTTTCGATTTTGATTATAGAATTATTTTGAACACCTCTAATTCATCAAACATGATGAGTTAAACTTAGATGAAATTAACATGGATACTTTAAATACTCGTCATTTTTAACTTCTAACCAAAATCTTATTACATCAATGTATGACTATCAGGCAAATATAAGTTTTCAAATCATGTTATAATCGGTTCCACCACCCAAAAAACTACATGGACGGATCGGTCCCAAGTGATTTCTTGATATTTTGTGGAAGCATAAGATACAAACATTATCCGTGGGTTTGAGTCGTGGCATGACGGCATGGTTAAACCTCATGCCGTAAGAGCCTTGGTGGGCCACGATGTTTTTTAAGGAATGAGCTAAAGCAGCACAAATATATATAGATTATATATTCTGTATTCATATTATATTTCATAGGCATCGAGTTTACAAAAGAATGTTATACATAAATAATAAAGTCACGGAACTATCCTTATATGTAATCTTCTTCATCTATTTCAAAATCCCATATACCGGCTTCAAATTGCGATTACACAGCCCATATACATGGTCAGCATAGCATTGAGCCGACGCATATGTTTATTTTCTATCATGTCAGTCACGCCTCGCGCTTTAACGGCGCCATTGCACTCCTGTTACAACCCTGGTTATCAGTATCACGAAACCTACGTTTCATAATTTGTGGGGTTAACTGACCTTACATAGATGGTATATGTTAGTACTTTTACATTGGAGCACAATAAATTTGTCTCGTCGCTTTCTTTTGTTAGTTTGATGGTACATTGTTCTCTAAGGACGAAGCCCCAAGCAATGAGTAACTGTTCAAGTGACATTTTAGTCAGGAATTTGAGATTGAACCCAAAATCTATTTCTTCAAAAACCTTTTTTGAACCGGTTAATTAGGCGTTTGCGATGAATAAGTGATATCATTGGAGAAATGCGTAGCAATGCAATTATTTGTTTCCATATAATTCATCAATATATTATGGAGCATGTTGTGTTTTTGTCTTTTTTTTTGCAATGGGCCTTAGGCCAACTTTTGATATAAAAAAAAACTGGCTCAAATTGTATGTGTAATAGAGTTGCTTTTATGTGAAGTTGATTGACTGTTTGATTGGTTTGATGCGAGTGAATTGTATGTTTGACTTTTTGAGTCAAAGTGGTTAGCTTTATATTTAGTTCCAAAGTGTAGCTTCTATATTAGTCTCTAGGATGGCTTAGACTTTTGGTTGTTTCGTGTAGTGAATTCTGATAACATCAGGGTTTAAATGACAAGAGGTATAAAGAACAACGGACTGACGTTTGAATTGATGTTATAATATGCACTAACTATTTTTTGCAATTGTAGAAGTAACTAGGTTTGACTTATTATTTGCAAATACAGACAAATGATGATATAAGCTCCTATAGAGGCACAAGTACGGTGTCGCCACGGCTTGACGCCATTGGTGACCAAATGAAATACGCCACCCAGGCCAACACGACACGCAGAAGTGGCGTTTTCACGGTGTGGACGACCGAGTAGCTCAACCACAAAGAGCTCCACGTATTTACGCGGTTGACAAACGGAGCGAGTCAAGCTGTACCGCGTCTTCCGCGTTTGTCGGTATCTCGCGTATGCCTTCCGCGTTTTCGGAGGTGTCTTGTCTAATTTTACTTTTATTTTTTTAACATAAGATTCTAGGCTTCAGATGGTAAAACTGTTAATTATCCAAAAAGTCAGCCGTTTGATATAAAGGTTGTTTATTTGTATACATTGTAGAGAACCACTTTACTGTCTGTTCACTATATACTACAGATACACAACACTCCACAGTTTTCTTATAGCACGCTTCAAAACAGTTTATATCCCTCCTACATTTTTTATATTTCCTGATAGTACCATGTTTTTATAATATAATTTAGGTTTTTTTTTTTTTTAAGTTTATGTAATGTTTTTTTTTAATTAATGAAATTTAAGTTTTAAGTTTATAAGTTTTTTTTTAATAAAAATGAATAAAAATATAGAAAAGTACTCCATAACACCAAAAAATGTGGTGTTAACTAAGGAGTCACTTTTTGGTGTTATGAGAGTTTTTGGTGTTGTGAAAAAAAAATACACTTATTGGCCCACGGCTCAAGCCATGGCACCAACCATACCCCGTGCTCTTATAGACAAACTTGTCGCCCACATAGTGGTAGCTCTTCAGATTATTCATATTTTCGACAAAAAAAAAATCAAACTCATTGTTCACAACAAATTAGCTTCCGCCGCAACGCACACGTTAAATTCCAACTCGTTTTATTACATTCACTTTATTAGTTTGTTTGTACATGAATATCATTATATGGCACATGATAAAGTATTCTTGCTATAAAAAGGCCAAGAGCGATAATCCAACTTGTTCACTTAAATATGGTGTGAGATCCTAGTGAACCATTAATATCTATGTTAGAAATGCTAGTCTGGTCATAGCCAATTCTTTTTTATTTAATATAAAGAATTGTTACAAATACAATTTTCGGTGTTTGCGAGTATCTAGTGATAAATCGTACTCCACATTACTATTACTATATACGGAGTATAATTAGTGTCATGTTATTGCTACCCCTACCACCAATATCTCTTTTAATACTCGTTATATTAACATGATAAGACAGTTTTTTATGCTTTTTATTTCCGTATTTTTCACATTTTACATTTTTTGTCTTATAAAACTTTATAACTTATGTTCCGCATTTTTTTTCGGGCAGTTTTACCCATTTTATTAACAGGATAAGACATCTTCCTACTCCGTATTTTTCATGTTTTATTGCTTTTGAGTTATCAAACCTTATATTTTTCGTTCCGTTTTTTTATATCAGAGTTTTATAATACAAACAAAATTTAAAAAAATTAAAAATAAAAATAAAAAATTTTAGAGGGGTATTGGCAACACTTTTGAGGGGTCTTAGTAACCAACCCCATATAATTAAAAGTTAGTACTGCCTTGGTAATGGTGAGGTGAACAGTATTAACGATCGTCAATACTAACGGTCGTTATGTAATGATCGTTAACTTTTTTTAACTTTAATATTTAAAAAAAATACTCCAACACAGATTTTACGTAATTGGTCATTCCTTAAAGACTAACTTTGCAACGGATCGATGACTCGGGGACTATTTCCGTAAATATTTTCATCAACAATTTCCGAAAATAGTCCTTGAGGTTACCGGTCCATTTCAGAGTTAGTCACTCACGCTACACGGCGCGGCGTTAGAATTATATGTGAGTAACTAAGGTTTTTATTTTTTTAACCATAATAAATTAACGGAGTTTCAACTCACGCGTATTTAAACCGAATAAAACCATCAATTTATAAAAATGTTTGGCATGACCATCTCAATATTATTTACACCAAACAAGATTTATCACTAATTTTTACTGTACTATTATATCACTTATCTAACAACTCAACTATCCATGTGTAGTTCACTAATTATTTTATTTAAAGACAATCATGCACAACTAACAAGTAACAAGTACACATATAAATATCATGTAGGAACTAGGAAGATAGATCTATAATTGATCTATAACAATGGTTAAAAAGATAAACTAAACTAAATAGAAGATCAACCTACACATCACTGGTCGTAATGGTTGGTCGTGACCTTTGATCAAGCCTCAAAAAAGACGCTTTCTCCCCCCTTAAACGCTCCCCGCCCGAAGCGCCCTTTATGCCAAAAAAAGAGGACTCGGTCGAAAATAAAACCGAGCCGTGTGAGTTGTGTGTGTGAATATTTTTATTAAATGATATTAGTAGGGTATAGTAGGGGTGAGCATCGGGTTAAACCCGGACCTGACCGAGACCGTTTTAGCTCAAAACCACGGATCGAGGACCTAACCGAATGTGTTCGGTCCGGCAAGGGTCCTTCGGTCCGGTTCTTCGGTCGGTCTTGTTCGAGAAGGCATTATCGGTCGGTTTTAAGTATGACCGGACCAGACCGACCCGGACCGATGACCGAACACGAAGTAATGTGTGGACCGAGGACCGAACCGAAATAGGTTCAGTCCGGGCCGGTTTCTTGGTTCGGTCTGATCCGTAGTCCGATATGCTCACCTCTAGGGTATACTTGTTTTCAAGTTGTGTATGTTTTGTGTTTTTTTTATCGTGTTATCTTTATTACACTAAATTGATGATAATGTACCACTAATGACCAACATACGACACTTAAAGCAAGTAGCTAGTTTGTACAATAAAATGTTACTATTATTCTAAACACTTAACTTTTATATAAAGCTACTAGAGTAATGATTTAATGAACTTGTTATGAAATGAAAAAGTTTTAAAAAATTATGAAAGATTATTTTTTATATAATCTTTTATAAATTCTTCTGCCAAACAAAACTTATATTTTAAATAGATTATTTTGTTTTAAAATAATGATAATCTCCTTATAATTTTGCATGCCAAATATACCCTTAGTCTAATAGTATGTAAAGTATACAATATAAGACACTTAAAGCAAGTAGCTAGTTTGTACAATAAAATGTTACTCCATCCGTCCCTAAATAAGTGTCCACTATTGACTTTTAGGAGTCTTTTTCATTAACTTTGAACTTAAATTATTTTGTTTATGTTTATAATACTTATGAAAACTTATATCAATGAAAATACATTAAAAACATCAATCTTATTCATATATTTTGCATTAAGTCTTATATAACACAAAAGGAAAATAATATGGTCAGGTTGCAAAAGAATGATTTAAATGTCAATAGTAGGACACTTATTTAGGGACGGAGGGATTACTATTATTCTAAACACTTAACTTTTACATAAAGCTACTACAGTAATGATTTAATGAACTTGTTATGAAATGAAAAGGTTAAAAGTAGACTATTGGAGTTAAGCGGCAGCACCGACGTAGTTTCCGGTTAAATAAAAAAAAGGACAGGCACAAAATACGAAGTACCGGAAAGTGGTAAGATTCCGAACGGCTAAATCAAGTCAATCTTACTGCTGACGTGTATTTGGGTCAAAGTCAACCACTCCAACTGCTCTGGCTATTTATTTCAACGAGGCGGCGGGGTGTTTACGCACTGTGTTATTTGATACTTGTGACCTAATGAATCATGACTTGTTATGTATATACGTAAAAAATAACTAACACGGGCTTAAAAATTTTGTTTAAATCCGTGGAGATAAAATATATGTTTGGTATTCCGGATCGGGTTGCATTAGTGAGTCGGGTTTAAAAAAGTGGTTAGCAACCGGGTCAATCCACAATGCAGGCCTAACGCCGGCCCAATGCCAGGCCTAACGCCAGGCCCGAAAGTGAGGCCCAAAAGAGACATAACCAGATGAGCGGTAAATGTATAGTTATTATAATATAATGAGGGCCGTGTTACAACTATAGGTATCTTGTGATTAAAGTATAGCCAATAACAAAATAACAATAATGCGCTAATTAATCGGAGAAAAATAAAAAAAGAATAATCATTGGTTCGACTTAGTTCACCTGTTTTTACTGGTGCTTTTCGGTTCCGTTTTTATGGAACGAACTTATAGGCATAGCTCAAACGAATGCAACTCCAGTTCCCGGTTAAACATGTCGGTCCAGTCCGGTTTGAAAATCAAGTGTACCGTCACATGTGCTTTATTAGTTTGTATAATATGTATAATAATGTTGTTTTTTTCATTCTAGAAGTGTTTTAAAAATAACATTTATTAGTGTATTTAATTAATTTATATTTTGTGGTTTAAATGGTGTAATGTTTAATTTTTGATGTTTTAAGTTTAAAGAATTAGCTTGTACAATGTACTTATTTTCTTGTACAACAAGCTTTTAATTTTAAGTTTTAGATGCATTTAATAGTTAAAAAATGATTGTTATGTTGGGTTTTGCTAAACTCTGCTTACCGGATAAAAGTTAAAGTGTATTTAATACACATAAACTTTTTTAATTAACCAGCAAATGTACTCATTTAAATATAGTAATTTATAAGTTCATTTAATGTGTATTCAATGTATTTTCTTGTTAATTAAGAAAGTTTGTGTGTATTAAATACATCTTAACATCTGCTCGGTGGGCAGAGTTTAGCAAAACCCTATGTTTAATTGACTTAAACAATAAAATTTTAAATTTGTATTCTTTTAAGTACATTTAATGGAGAGAGGGTCATCCCTTTGTTACAGGGAGGTGATTTGCACGTAGAACCTGTTAAAACAGTATATATATATACAATACAACACTGTAATGCATAAAATTAAATTCTTAATCAAAATATAAAGTGTGCAAATCATTTCTCTTTATTATATACTAGCAGGGTATCCGCGCGTTGCGACGGCGGGTACCATGTGATTAAAGTCTAGCCACCAACAAAATAACATTGATGATCTGATTAACCGGAGAACAACAAAAAGAAAATGCTCATTGGTCCAGCCCGGTTCATCCGTTTTTACCGGTTTCGACCGGTCCTTTCCGCTTCATTTTTGAACGAATTTTATTGGGTAGCCGAACCGGTGGAAATCCCAGTTCTTGCTTGAACCAATTGGTCCGGTCCGTTTTTAAAACCATGTGTACCATCACATGTGCTTTATTAGTTTGTACAATATGTATAATAAAATGTGTTTTTCTTTTTAGAGGTGTTTTAAAAATATCATTAGTTAGTATATCTATACTATCTATAAATGAAAATACAAAACTATCAAATGTAGCATTGAAAATGCAAATATTATAAGTTTGGGTTTTCATCTTGGAAATGGCTGAGCATGTTGCAAAAATTTATGAGCATTTTGTAGTTTTGTACGTCTTTTAGTCATTTATCTGTGAATATAAATAGATAATGAATGGAGTTTCTAAAATAATGCTATGGTAGATTTAAGATTTAGGAAGGTTTTTTTCTTCTAGTTTAACGAGTGTGCTGTAGGCGGATTCAGGATTTTAAATCATGTGTGGCATGATTTTTAGCTATTTTTTTGTTGAATATTTCTTAGCTTTAGTTGTTTATATGCTTGGGTAAAACTGATTGTTTTGTGCGGTTTTAGTTCACGAATTCAGATTATTTAGGATTTATTTGATATTCATGTATTCAAAAATAATCAAATGACTTAATATGACTTTAAATATCAATGT
>BQNB010131653.1:0-18750 GCA_026074375.1 Tanacetum coccineum
CTTCCTTCTCTTGATTCTTGACTTCTAAGGGATTGGTATCTCCTTATACTTCTGCTAGGGCTTGGATTGGAATTGTTTAAAGCTTCATTTGAGTGTGTGATGATTTTTTGAGATGAATAGAAGAGTATGTGTATGTATGCGTATATATAGTGAGGAAAATAGCTTGGAGGCCAATTTTTCTTAGAGTAGGCACCAAGATTACTTGGTATGGTAGCCAAGGGTTGTAGAGTGGTGACCAAGGAGTATCTAGGGTAAGTCATGAGGGCTAGGATGAGGTGTTGAGAGGGGTATGAGAGTTCGGTTATCAAAGGGTGACAAGGAGGTTTTTGGAGTGCAAGTATCTTACAAGGACGTGATGGAGGTGCTTGCTAGGCTGCTTGGTGACATGATGGGGAGGTCATAGAGGTGCTTAAGATGTTAAGGTGCTAGCTTAGGTGTAAATAGGTCAAAAATGAAAGAAAAAGGGGTGTCGGGTTAGGGTTTTTGGTTTTAAATTCATGTTAGGGTTTAGATTAAGGATAGATTATGGTTTAGGATTAAGGTTAGTGTTATGATTAGGGTTTAGGATTAAGGTTTAGGGCTTATTTTTAGGTTTAAAATGAAATTAGGGTTTTAGGGTTTCATTTAGGGTTTAGGGTTTTAGATTAGAGTTTTAGGACGATCTATGGTTTAGGAGTCATGCATTAAGTGCTTGTACCTTGTGCTAAAGTGGTAGTAAGAAATCAAAGTGATTTAGGAGGTAAAATGACCTAGTTTGACTTTCTTGCATTATTGACTTGTATATTGGGCTTAAATAAGTTGTACATTAACTTGGAGGGAAATTATATTTCAAATGTTATACATTTTACACTTGTATACATGCTTGAAGGCTTACACATTCATTTTATATGTATACATTACATATAATTAGGGTTTTGATATACACGTTAACGTTTAATGCTTGTTTTGATATAACGTTTTGAAAAGTACGTTAAATGGATAATGTACTTTGTTGGGAATAAATCTTCAACAAGAGTTAATACTGCTAAGGTATAACTAACAGTACTAATGGAGTTAGTACTGCCAGTACATACTTAGTACTGCTAGAGTTAGTTAATACTGCTAGAAGAAAGATTAATACTGCTGATGGTCAAAGCTGCTGACTTGGAGATAAGGATGCATGGAGATAATTATGGAATGTATATCTTTTATATTTTAGGAAGATTTGTATGTGATTATGATTGATAGTTATCTTGTAAAGGACTCCTTGTGGTGTATAAAAGGAGATCCTAGGTTAAGGTTTCATATACGCATACATATACGCATACATAGAGAATACATCTTATAGAAAGATTGTAATAGCTTCAAGGTTTGTAACCCTAGTACTATTCAAGAGTACTCGTATTATCAATAATATTGAAGCAATTTATGATATATTTATTGTTGGTACTGTTCCATTGCTAAATACTTCTAGAGTATCAAAGTGTGGATTCCGCATACAATTTGATATACAAACAAAGTCTCATCTATTGTTATTTTGGATTCATCCAAGGTAACAAACACTTTACTACTTAAAGAATCGATCAAGGCGTGGGATCAACAAGTTTTAATGGCAGCTCAACACAAAGTAACAGAGATAGTTATTTTCAAAAAGTTAAAGATGGAGGTTCTATTCTCGAGGTGATGGGTGAATTGGTAAAGGTCGGACAAACTATGGGGTATATGGAGGGATGTATGAAGAATATAGAAGTTATCATAGGTTCACAAGGAGATAGCAATGTTTTTAGATGAATTTTATGTCCTTAAATGTTCAAGGCCTTGGTCACAAGGCAAAAAAAGAATGGATCGGGGAGTTATGTTCGTTTCATAGAGTCAATTTCATTGCTATTCAGGAAACTAAGATGGAAAGTATGGATTTGTGTTGGGATTAAAAGTCTTCTTGATGCTGTTAGAATTACTACTGCTCAAGTTTATGTTATTACTGCTCTGATGAAGTTAGTGCTGCTCATAAACTTTAAAGAAAATATACTAAGTAGTTACTACTGCTGGTACAAAAGTTAATGTTGCTAGTGAAAGTTACTACTGCTAGTACAAAGACTGCTTTAAGTTAATGCTGCTGAAGAATTACTACTGCTCAAGAAAATATTCTTAAGTAGTTAGTACTGCTAGTATTAAGTTAATACTGCTAGTGTAAGTTAGTACTGTTTGTTAGTACTGCTTACTTGATATGTATTAGTTATTTATAGAAAAGATTTTATATACTTAGGAAAGTATTGTAAGCCGAGTAGGACTCCTTGGTGTATAAAAGGAGGTCCTGGGGCATAGAGATTGATATACCAGTACCAAAACCAAATCAATCGTAGTCGTATAATTCTTAGCTTCAAGGTCTTTGTAACCCTAATACTTTGAGAGTATTCGTATTATTATCATTAATAATATTGGAGCTTATTTGTTGAATTGTATGTTTGTTGAATTACTATTTCATTGATAATTCTTCTTAATATTAAAGATTAGATTCCGCATAATCTTTAATACATTCAAACAAAGCTTTTACTATAGTTGTGTTAGATTTATCTAATATAACTAAACCTTAAACAAACATAAGGAATTCGATCTATTGAAGTAGGATCAACAAGTGGTATCAGAGCTTGTTAAAAAGCTTTGAATAAGAAGAACCTATTTTTATACACAAGATCTTTTTTTTAAAAGATATGGATCAAGATTCTGCACACATGGTGGCTGCATCCAAAGTTCCCATGCTCAAACCTGGTGAGTATGAGATTTGAAGGATGAGGATTAAACAATATATCTAGATGATAGACTATGCACTGTGGGAAGTCATAGAGAATGGTGCAACCTTGCCAAAAACAACAATTGTGGAAGGTGTTGTGACAGTGATGCCTATTACAACTGCTGAAGAAAAGGCTCAGAGAAGATTAGAGGTGAAAGCTAGAAGTACTTTAATGATGGGCATTCCCAATGAACATCAGTTAAAGTTTAACTCTATAAAGGATGCTAAGAAGTTGCTGGAAGCTGTTGAAAAGAGATTTGGTGGGAATGCAGCTACTAAAAAGACTCAAAGGAATCTCTTAAAGCAGCAATATGAAAACTTCACTGCTCCAAGCTCAGAGATGCTTGATCAAACTTTTGATAGGCTTCAAAAGCTTGTGAGTCAGTTGGAGCTTTTGGATGAAAAGCTTTCACAAGAAGATGTTAATCAAAAGTTATTAAGAAGTTTGTCACCTGAGTGGAACACACATGTTGTTGTGTGGAGGAATAAAGGGATGTCTAGCTCAAGTTTAAGCACACATAACATGGCTTTTGTGTCCTCTTCAAATAACAACACTATCAACACTAATGAAGCAGTTAATACTGCTCATGAAGTTTCTACTTCTAGCACTCAAGTTAATGCTGCTAACTCTACAAATATTGATAACTTAAGTGATGCTGTTATTTATGCATTTTTTGCTAGTCAACCAAATAGTCCTCAACTTGTACATGAGGACTTGCAACAAATCCATCCAGATGACATGGAAGAGATAGATTTTAGATGGCAAATGGCCATGTTAACTATGAGGGCAAGAAGGTTTTTGAAGAATACAGAAAGGAAGCTTACTGTTAATGGCAATGAGACTATTGGTTTTGATAAGTTCAAAGTGGAGTGCTACAACTGCCAAAAGATAGGGCATTTTGCTAGGGAGTGCAGAGTTCCAAGAAATCAAGACAACAAGAACAAGGAATGCTCAAGAAGGAGTATGTCTGTGGAAACATCTACTTCCACTGCTTTGGTGTCATGTGATGGTCTTGGTGGATATGACTAGAGTGATCAGGCAGAGGAAGGGCCTAATTATTCACTCATGACTTTCTCATCCTTAAATTCTGACTCAGAGGTATCCAATGATTCTATTTGTTCAAAATCTTACTTGAAAACTATTGAATCTCTTAAATCTCAAAATGATCAACTATTAAAATATTTAAAGAAATATGAGTTAACGTTTTTAGGTTATAAGACAGGTTTAAAGTCTGTGGAAGAAAACTTAAAGTTTATAAAGCAAATAAGTCTATTTACTTACAAGATATTAAGGGATTAAAATTTGAAATTCATTTAGGAGAAATAACTTTTAGAGAGCTTAGGAAGAAGCTTGAAATAGTTTAAAAAGAAAAAGATGGCATTCAACTTAATGTAGATAAATTTGAACATGCATCTAAAAGTTTAAACAAGCTCATAGAGTGTCAGATAGTTGACAATTGCAAGAAAGGTTTAGGCTACGAAAATTATAATGTAGTTCCACCTCCCTACACAGAAAATTTCATGCCTCCAACACCTGACTTATCTTTTACTGGTTTAGATGAATTTGTTAATGAGCCTGTAGTTGAGAACTGTAAAGCTATGTCTAGTAAAGAAGAGCCTAAAGTAGTTAAGAAGAATGATGATGCCCCAATTATTGATAGCTTATTGTAGTTTTGAGTATAAATTAGTGTAACTTTTAGCTTATAGTCTTGTTTTAATGTAATTTCCTCTTTTAAAGCTTGTAAAAAAATTGATTATTAATAAGAATCTCAGTTTTATTTAAATTGTGTCTTTAAATTTTGCATTTACTTTTATGCAACTTATCAAAATGGTTTAGAATTCACATAATAAGCTAAATAAGCCTCTCATACCTTTTAAGCTATCATTTATTCAGTAATCCCCTTAACTTATCTGAATAAACTGTTTTGTATATAATACCACTCAAAATACTGAATAAGCAATTTATGAAGATAAGCCAATCTGGAAGGCTTATCAGAGCTTAGTTATTTACGCTAGCTGTAGATCTAAGCTGTAAAAGACTATTTAGATCCCTTTTTAGCTATGATCAAGGTGCACAATCTCTTTTACTATATTATAGCTTAATTCTTTATCATCTAATTACCTACTATGTGCTAGCTACATGCTTATTTGGGCTTATCTTTCTTATAATAGCTAATATGTCAGTGTTTAGTTAATTAGTTTAGGCTTTAAGCTTAATTAAAACTGTCCATTTTTAGTTAAATAGCTTAGTAGTATAGCTTATTGCTTAGTGCTTATTTCCTCTAGGTGTTTGCTTATTTGTCTCTCATTGTCCTAGTTTTTCATCTGTTTTGACTTTTTGAAGCTTATTAGAGTCTGTTTGGCTTAAAAATTGGTTTTAAGAATTTTAAAGGGAGTGATTGCACAACATTTCTTAACATAAGTTAAGATTTTTTATCGCTTGGTCATATTTTTTAAGGATAATTAGTTTGTCTTAAGCTTAAATTAAGTCTTTAGGTTAGTATTGATAAGTTTAGACTAAGTTTTGTTTAAGTTTAGAGCTTGTTTTAGCAAATTTCTAAATCTGATAGTTAAATAGGTTTTCAAACAGCTTATTTGATTGATTTCTTATAAATGAACTTAAGGTGTAGTTTTTTTGTTAAAGGTGGTTTTTAAAAGCAATATAGAACATCTGTTTTAAGTAATTAGCCCTAGAAATTTTCTCTTAAAGTTTTTAGCTCAAAACAGATTAGTGTTTGAACTTTTAAGTCAATTCATGCAGATTAATTATGATTAAGATTTAGCTTATCTTTAGCTATTTTGATTATTCTTAGCTTATTTTAGTCTAGATTACATCTGTTTCTAGGTTTTAAGATTGGTAAAATTTGAGTCTTAAAATTGAGTTGCAAAAAGCCATTAAGTCAAATTCAAAAAGTCAAGTTTGCAGTCTGTTTAACCTAGGATTTTAGCTTATTTAGTTGCTTATTTTAGCTTAAATCTAGTTTATATTAGCTTATTGAGTTAAGTTCCTTATCTGTTTTTAAGTATTCTTGATCTTAAATTTTGCTATTGAGTCTTATTTTAAGTTTGGAATTTGTTTAAAATGGGGGGGGGGGGGGGGGGGGGGGGGGGGGGGGGGGGGGGGGGGTCAAAAACCAAAAAAATAGCTAGTCTTTCACTTTAGTCTTATTTTCAGCATAATCTCTTAGCATATTACCAGAGTGTTACTTATTTTGTCTTCATACTATTTCAATCTGTTTTAGGTTATTTAGCTTTTTCTTTTAGCTTATTTAGCTTTAATCTTAGCTAAAAAAACTGTCAAAAGCTCTTTAGGTCATGTTTTAAAGTCTGCTGTCTTTGAGCTTTTTAGTAGTTTTCTAGCTTATTCGGTTTGCTTATTTTTACTCCTTAGGACTTATTAAGTCTACTTAAGGTCTGTCATGAGCTTATTTGTTTCATAGTTGCTTATTGAGTCTTACAAATCAATCAGTTAAGCTAAGTGTTTTAATTATTTAATAAGCAAATCTGTCACTTTTAATTAGCTTTTTGCTAGCTTATTTTTAAGTTTTGTCAAAAGTCCATTTATTAAAAGTAGCTTATTTTAGCTTTTTCAAAAACAAAAAAAATGTTTTTACCAAAAAGGAAGTCACACCAACACCTCAACCGCTGCGCCCTTGGGTCTTTTTCATAAGACCAATACAACATTTAATATTAATACTAAGTTTCAGTTTTAAGCTTAACAGCTTATTCGAATTTTCCCAGCTTATTGGCTTAAGCTTTTTGAGTCATTTTCTTTATAAATCTTGATAGCATCTTTTTAGTATTTTAGAGGATTTTTTCTTCAAAATTTAAGGACTACGTTTTATATTTTAATTTAATTTTTGTAAAAATTTACGTTTAAAATAGTTTAATTAGATAAAAAGACCAAAAAAAAAATTTATTCTTTTAAAATTATTTAAACATTACTTAAAATTTGCAATTTGAGTTTTTAGAGTTTTAATTTGTCGTATTTGGTTAATTAGTTTGTTTTAATTTACTTTAAATGTTTTTAAATGTCGTTAGATTTTTAAGTTGCCTTTATTTCTAGTTTAGCGTGTTTTTATATGCTTTCTCTTTGCGTTATTAGGTTTAGAATCCAAAATATTGATTATTCAAGCACACGATCACGAACCAAAACAAGGTTTTCAAATTCACACTTCGTCGGATACGACATCCGAAACATAAAATATTGTTTGTCCTCAAGCAATTTTTATATCAAACGGGATACTCTCTATACAATTACTAATTTGGTATTTTAGGATATATATATTATATATAGACTATTTGTATCGAACCAAGTTTTTGGCGCCGCTACCGGGGAAGTTGTGAAACGATTATCGTGTTAAAGTTTGAAGATTAGTGTGTTGAAGAGCCTTCCCCGTGAAGTTATCGTTTATTATTTTCTATTTTTATAAAACCATAAAAATACAAAAATATTTTCAATTTATTTTATTATTAAAGTATAAAATACCAAAAAAAAATTGAAAAACAAAAAAAAAACCGTTGTGTCACTTGTGAAAACGGCTCACCTTTAGATAAAAAAATTATAAGAGAGGTATACGGAGGGTTGATCCTACGAACTTCGACCCGAAAGGAGAAGGTTTTTAAAACGCTTCGCGCTTACCCGCTCATCTGCTTCTTTGTGCGTTTTCTAGAGAGCTACCGTACACTTGTTCGATTATCGGTTACAAAAATATTTTCATTCTATCTTATTTTTCTTATCTTGTTTTTAGTGTATGAGCACTCGCTCTACTTCTTCTAATCTATTTTCTCCGCTTAGAGACCCCGAGAGTCTTATTCGACGAAGAAATTTAGGTGAACCGTCATCTCTTTTCGACTTCGAAGAAGTTATAAGCATTCCTCATAATAATCAGGGACCGCCTCCTGCGGGACCCCCCTCCTCCTAATAATAATGGTCCACCTCCGGTGGTGAGACCTAATAGGCCAGCTCCCCGATCGATGAAGGAGTTGTGCCAACCGTCTATAAATGGATGGGGCAGACCAATTGCCCCGATTCCAATTCAGGCTACGGATTTTGGACTTCGTCATCACATGATTCAACAAGTTCAAAATACTTTCCAATTTCACGGATTACCGGGCGACGATGCCAATAGACATATTGACAAATTTTTGGAAGTCACTCAACATATGAAGCAAAATGGGGTCTTTGATGACGCCCTACGTCTATCTCTTTTCCCATGATTACTTGACGCATCATGCTACCACATGGTAAATCGCCTCCAAAGTGAATTTCAATCCCTCTTTCGACAAATGATGGAAATTTCTCTCGAAATATTTTCCTCCTTCGATGGTGACTAAATTAAGGAATGAGATCACAAAATTTCGACAAGAACCGCACGAATCATTATTCGAGGCATGGGAGCGTTACAAATTGTACATTGATCGGTGTCCTAACCATAATATGCTTTTAGTTACACAAATTGATACTGTTCTATAATGGTTTTGACATAATCATCAGACACCATTCAATCTACAAGGCGGGAGGAACAACCTTTTTCTTTCTTTTTCCCCTTTATTCGCAATTCGGCAAACAAAGATAATCCCCAAATAAATTTTTGAATCTCTTCTAAATTTTTCCAACAATTTATCTGAGTTACATATGATATATACAACCTTAGAAAAATATAAAATCAAGTGTACAAACATTATTGGGCCGGTTTCATAATCATTTCGAAATTAGGGTTTCTAATTTGTTTTAATTCATACGATCAATATAACATGCATGGATATTTTTCCTATGTATATTATGGATTAGAATGATGAAAAATGAGATACAAAAATACCCTTGATGATTTGATGGATTTATTGTACCCGGTTGTATTTATTCGAACCCAAAACAATTACCACGATCGAACCAAGCAATCCACGATCTTCCCACTATTTTTCCCACCTTCCTTGATCTCCAAAACACCTTAGAAAAATGGTCTCAACCCTGGAAAAATTTTGGTGCCGCCTCTTTTGGTTTTTAGGGTTTTCGGGTATTTTTGTTTTTAGGATTTAACAAATAAAATGCATAAGGAATTATAATAGGGTATTTTGGCCGAAAATATGGGCTTTCAAAATAGACTAATTCAGATTTATTTTAACTTGCTAATTTATTTTGTTATTATCCTAATTTATTTTATTTAATTTTCCATATTTGTTTTATATTAATTGTAATGTATAAATAATTAAATATACATAATTCGGCATAAAATGTATATACATAAATATTAATTATTTTTCTTACAAAATATAAGGTATTTTAATCTTACATAAATTTCATAATTGTCATATGTTGTATTTTTATTATTTCTGAATTAAATGAAATATTATCCATGCTTTTATGAAATTTTCTTGCATTAGGGGTATTTGGTAATTTTTATACACTTGTTAAGATTTTAGGTTTTGACAATTCTTGTTAAATTATACGATCGTTTGTTAACCACTAATTAGTTATATTCATTAATGATTAAAGCGTTATTCTACATCTTTACGTGGTGCTTCCCCTTTGGGCTCAAATAAATTCTGGACATATATAATTTATATTTGTTCGTATTCCAACATATATAACCACCTATATTCCTCTATTTGGCATGACATCCTCAAAGGTAGAAAAGGTCAACTTTTTTTTGTGCAAATGTGAATGTTATATTATTAATCAACCAATACATCATATCAGTAAAAAGGGTAGACATGCCTAGCCCTTTGATACAAAACCAAAGATACAAAAACCAGACAATGTCTGATAATTCTAAATTCTATCTCAGATACACTATGCTTATCTCTGACAGCACAGACTAAAACCAAACATAGCTTTAATGAAACTTCACATACTTGCAGTTAGAAGTTTTACCTTTATGCACCAAAAACACCATATCCTCTTGACTACATTTCCTAACTCATTACAAATCAAACCATTCAGCCATCATCCACAATAGAATGATTTGAAAATGAGAAGGCATCATCAAGGGATATATAGCACCCATTCACAATATAAGAGGGGCTCTACCAGTTTATGCTACATTTTCACACCATTCACCTCTAAAATCTCCTAGAAACTACATCCTCACTAAAGAGACCAAGAAGCAAAGAGGGTATGGCATCACATAGACCAGGAAACACACTCCTTCAAATCATAACCAACAATTCCTCGTAGTCAGTGTATTGAAGGACCAGAAGGTTCTTTGTTCCTTCCAACACTACACTGACCACCAGTAGATGAATACCATTCACATTACTTTGCCCTTCCTTATGGTACATTCCTCTGAATCAGGCCTCTCAATGAACCAAACAAAGCTTCTCTGTCTCCTCCCAAGGCCAGAACAGAGGAACTAAGAGGTTCAATAGAGTACAACCACACCAGAGGAACTCCAAGCTACAAGGAACAAAGTCAATATTTTGGTCTGCAAGAAATTGGAATCTAAATGCCCATCTGACACATTAGCAACCAAAAAACCAAGACTGAGATTCAAACCATATCATGACTAAGCTTTATCCCTCAATTCTTTCTTACTGGGGACTTCTTAGAATGATGCTTATTGAAAGAAATTTCCCATTTCCTTTTAATATCTCTAACAGCAAGACTGTGTCTGACAATAATAAACAATTAACAAAAGTACCATGATAAACTGACAAATGCAAGTTAGTGTTCTAAAACATGTAGCTAAACTTACATAATTTAGTGTCATAACTCACAAGAAACAGTACCTTAACAAATGCAGTTGGTCATCGTGTCTAGAGAGCCTCTTTATCTAACAATTCTAAGCTTTCCTCATAAATTATCCTTTCAATTTTGTGATAACAACTTGAATGAGCCACAATTGCATAATGCACCCGTGTAAATGGATTATAACCTTTAAGATCCTCAACTTTAAGACAAGATAACTTTAAACCATTAGACCAAGATGCAGCGTTGTTATCCATTTCTCTTCTAATCCAAACCCAATGTTCAAAACCATCATACGAGATCACTGCTAGAGAATCTTTGATGATTATAAGATGATTATTCCACCAATTTGGTTTGGGCAAAGAAATCAAGCCAAAAACATAAGTACTCAAATTGAATGTCATTATTGCACATGTGGTTATGTCAATTTCTCTATGCTGACTAAACCAATGCAATACTCCATCTTAAAACACGCATCTGATATAACTTTATGAAATGGAAATAATAACTAGCTTACCTCTTCCAAAGTTGGAAGAGGCTATATATAGTACTTACAATATACCGGGTATTCGTACCTGACTAAAAATCGAAAAACGTACTATTAACTATTAAACTACGAGCTATAATAAACAGTAAAATACACGGGGTGACCGAGTCTTTTTCTAATATCTAACACGTATATATAATCATGCATCATAGAATAGATGTCGTATGTATATATACTTATATAATTATTACTCATATCAAGCGTATCCCACTTGTCACACACATATTATGCAATTAAGTATATTGCGTAAGGCTTCTAAGGATCGGGAACGATGCGCGCGCGGATATCGGATAACGGTGAAGGACTCGTGAAACTTTTCCAAAAACAGTTGTAGTCCAAGTTTTGTAAAACGACTTAGTTCACTACAACTCGTGCTCTGGTACCACTCTGTAACACCCTCCCCAAAATGCGATACACAGCGGAATACAACGATTGGGGTGCTACTTCATAATACATGCACATGAGTCCCAATAAACGTTCAAAGACACGTTTATAAAACACAATTTCATTTATTAGAAAGATCAGAGTTACATAGGTCCCAATACCATTGTAGAAATTATTTTTACAAGTCACAACACGACTTGATTTCTAAAACATTCATTTAGTTTATGACTCTACTTCACCGAGGCACCGTCCTTGATATTTGCGTTCCGTCCCATCAAGCCATCAACAACAATAACCTGAGATACATGCTTAAAACGTCAACAAAACGTTGAGTGAATTCATAGAGTTTACAATTAACACATAGAACGCATATTTTGGGTTCCACAAAACGTATAACGTTGGCTCGTAAGTCAAGTTATAAAAATAGTGATTTCCAACTAAAGAGCCCGTGTACCGAAACTTAACACATTCATCCCGTAGGACGAAATCATGTCCGAGAAGTATGCCACTTCTCCTAATACTAACTACAAAATGTCCGTTTGACAGGGTGGTCCCAACGGATTCAAACCCCGGACAGGGTTGTCAAACCCAATAGATCTATTTAATGCATTAGCGCTTACCAACACATGGTAACTAACAGTCACACAGAAAAAGGCATATACTCAGTAGTGAAGGAATCATATTTAAGTATCAAAAACAGTTTGCGTTCAATTTCACAAAACAAGCAATATATCCCCCTCGCGGAGTTAAAAACATTGAAAACTTTAAAAGTGAGGCTATGAACTCACCTTGATCAAAAGCTGATGATCAAACAATGAAGTCTAGCACGAAAATCCACAAACGCGATCACGACCTATAATTAGAGTCGCTCGGTTATAAAGCAGGATGCATATGAAATTATAGGCCTCATTAGACATATTTTTGATAAGTTTTTTGGGTCAAAAACGAGTTTTGACGTGAAATGTAACGGGATCATTTAGACCAGAAAACGGAACTAGTGATTCGGGGTCCGAGATTTTGAAAAATCAGATTTTTGTTTGCAAAATATTACAAATTACATTTTTACGGACGTTTTGATATAAAGTGGGACTTCTAAATCCCAATAACGAATAAACCGGAGTGAAATCGAAATATATACAATTTAGTAGAAAATAAGTTATTTTTAATATATAAAAATTCTGACAGATTTAGTAATTAAATGATTTGAGCACTTTCGAGCCCGTTTCGACCTTCCGGCAAAACATGAAAGTTGTTCGGAATAACGTTTTACTTAAATTTTCATTTTGGTCAAAGTCACGAAAGTGAGATATAACGGATCAAAACCCAAGGTCAAAGTTCCAGCAGATTCTTGCAGGGGCGTTTTGGTCATTTTCTACCGAGTTCCGGGTCTCGACTAAAACTAAAAAGTTGTCTGGAATATCGTTTCGCATAAAATCTCTTTCACGTCCGAATTGTGAAAAGGTGATCTAGTGGGTCGTTTTAGTCAGGTCAGACTTAGAAAATAAATATATTTTATAAAAGTCAAACATAAAAGTCAACGAAGACTTTAATAAACTCTAACGCGTTGTGAAGGTGATATCGATTAATAAAGTAATATCGATTAATATACTACTATAAGTAATTATTTTGAGACCGTTGGTCGACTCTAAAAACGGAAAGTCTAAAAATAGTAACTTTCTAAAAATAGAAAGTTTCCTAAAATAGAAAGTTGTCGGTTAAGCGATGTATAATATAAATAAAGAATGATCGTAACCTAATATTGTGGGGTTTTAGGATCTAAGGCACAAGTGGATTTCTCATCACATGTATGAATATATATGTATATATATATATATGTATATGTATATATATATATATATATATATATATATATATATATATATATATATATTAATTCATACATGTGATGAGAAATCCACTTGCGTCTTAGATCCTAAAACCCCACATTATTAGATTACGATCATTCTCTTATTTTATATCGTACATCGCTTAACCGACAACTTTCTATTTTAGGAAACTTTCTATTTTTAGAAAGTTACTGTTTTTGGAAAGTTACCATATTTAGTAAGTCTCGTTATCAAAATATATTTGTAGCAATACTTAGTTATCTCGTCGGTCTTTCGACGCTTATTCAATCATAAATTTCAAATATTGAAACTATATCTTGAACATTACAAAAAGTTACTATTTTTAGACTTTCCGTTTTTAGAGTCGACCAACGGTCTCAAAATAATTACTTACAGTAGTATATTAATCGATATTACTTTATTAATCGATATCACCTTCACAACGCGTTAAAGTTTATTAAAGTCTTCGTTGACTTTTATGTTTGACTTTTATAAAATATATTTATTTTCTAAGTCTGACCTGACTAAAACGACCCACTAGATCACCTTTTCACAATTCGAACGTAAAAAAGATTTTATGCGAAACGATATTCCAGACAACTTTTTAGTTTTAGTCGAGACTCTGAACTCGGCAGAAAATGACCAAAACGCCCCTGCAAGAATCTGCTGGAACTTTGACCTTGGGTTTTGATCCGTTATATCTCACTTTCTTGACTTTGACCAATATGAAAACTTAAGTAAAACGTTATTCCGAACAACTTTCATGTTTTGCCGGAAGGCCGAAACGGATTCGAAAGTGCTCAAATCATTTAATCACCAAATCTGTCAGAATTTTTATATATTAAAAATAACTTATTTTCTACTAAATTGTATATATTTCGATTTCACTCCGGTTTATTCGTTATTGGGAGTTAGAAGTCCCATTTTATATCAAAACGTCCGTAAAAATGTAATTTGTAATATTTTGCAAACAAAAATCTAATTTTTCAAAATCTTGGACCCCGAATCACTAGTTCCGTTTTCTGGTCTAAATGATCCCGTTACATTTCACATCAAAACTCGTTTTTGACCCAAAAACTTATCAAAAATATGTCTAATGAGGCCTATAATTTCATATGCATCCTGCTTTATAACCAATAACATATTACACTAAACGCCGCAAGTTTCAATCGATTTCACCACACATATAATAAAATTGAATCAATAAACGAAACAATCGAAATAAATGTAAAAAGGATGCTCACAATGCTTATGCGAAGCAAGGTTGGAAAATAAAAGTGTTCGTCTCGTCCCTCTCGGTCTTAGCCGCGGCTCGCCCTCAAACAAACCAAACCAAACCAAAAACCAAACTTTAATAAACCCAATTTAAATAATCCCACACCCCTTTTGGGCGTTTGTTCGGTTCGAACCCACAATCAACAAACCAAAACCGCCCCTTTTTGCAACCCTAACTCAAGCACAAGTCAACCAAAAGAACAACAAATAATTAAACCACACCTTTGTGTTCCTTGCCCTTGGTTCGAACCCAACATGCGACCAAAACCAAACTGAAAACCCTCTTGTTTCAATAAAAATCAACTTCAAATAACACCTTGCTCAAACCTCATTGCATGTGTTCTTTTGTTCCATGGATGATAAATTTATAACATCCTATCTTATATTTGGTTGCTAGAAAATCAACCACGCTAAAGGTGGTGGTGTTTGTGCTTCGTTCAAACCCAAAAAGAAGGAAAGAAGAGGAAAACAAGCTACAACTTGGTCCCTCCTTGATTCACATCTTCTTTTGAGTGATTCTTGAATGTGTTTTTAGATCAAAAATAAAAAATAATGAGTGTGTGTTTGCATTTGTATCCGGCCGACCACAAGGGAGAAAAGAGATAAAGGGTCTTGACTTTGCTTGTGTTTTTCTCTTTGTGTGCTATAGTGTAGACTTATATCCAAAACTAGAAGTAAAAGGGTAATGATGAACATTGGAAACCCAATGAAATGAGTGTGTGTGTGGATCTAGGCGTCGGCCTAGCTAGAGCAAGCATGCAAAAATCAATTTTTTTCTTTTATTTACTTGTAAGAACTTTGTGTCAATGTTTAATTAAAATGTATTTTGTACATGTTTTGAATAAAACGCGAGCTATGGCTAAGGTCGAGAAACAAGGACAACGAGGTTCAAAAATACTAATCTACGGTCTCTAAAATGATAACGAAATGCGTCGTGAATTTTTACGATGCTCGAAACGATTAACGAACGCGCGATCAACTGTTGACTCACGAAATGTCAAAATAAACATTTTAAGTTCCCGTTCGCAATAAAATTATGAAAATAATTATTTACGACAAATAAAATTTTAAATGTCGACGTTCGCTTACGAAAACTCGTAAAATAATAATAATGATTTCGAACTCGCGATCGTCGTACGCGTCGTGAATCTCGGGTTATTACAGTATGCTATCCTGATATATTATTGCCTAAGTACCTCTATTTGCCAAAAGGCCCCACTATCATGAACCGTTAATTACTTTGCTTAGTAAGCGCGAATGCCATGAATGGATCTATTGGGACTGAACTTCCCTGTCCAGGTTCTGGTACATACATGGCCAGCGGACGCATTTCATTTGAGGAACTACGGGTGTTTGGCAGAGCACATGCTTGGGGCAAAAACTTATGAATAACATTTACTTAAGGCTTCAAACTTATTTTTGTTCCCATGTTTAAAAAGATCGGTTCGGTTTATATCGGTTTTATTTTAATGCTAAAACCAAACCGAACCAAAAACTTTGGTTTTTCCAAAATTCGAAAACCGAACAATCGGTTTTTCAATCGGTTTCGGTTTTTTAGGTTTCGGTTCTTCGGTTTTTTTGGTGTTATGAGCTTAGTGCAATAATATACTATTGTTTACCATGATAATTGTATTCGTTGCAATTATTACTATTACAATGACTTGTATTCAACTATTACATTTTAAACCTGTGAATTTCACTCAACCTTTGTGTTGAGCTTTTTAGCATGTTTATCTCAGGTAATTGAGCAACCTATGGCACGGAGTGGCATTGGACTTGAGGACGTCCAAACTTGTTATCATTCAAACTTTATGTTTTCAATGTACTTTGGGACCTTTTTTGTAAAACTCTGAAATATTATTGAATGATAACTAAATTTTCCAAAACGTTCCTTTTGAGTCGTTTTCTATGATTATGACTGTTGATTCATGAAGTAATACCCCAAATTAGCTTTCGCTGCTATATGTCAAATAAGGGGGTGTTACAGAAGATCTCTTCTTACATTTGTCTTAGTGGTGATCACTTTCTTCCCATCCACTAGGGCTTGTAACTGAACTTCTCCATTAATAGTTTTCGCCTTTGCAGTAGCCCAAAACTGCTCAATACATGAAGTATAGATTGTAGGATTAATCGTTAACGCATATTTGATAGGATTCACATTCAAGAAATCCACAATTTGCTCAAACCCTTCACTTTTACTGGGTTTAGCTAAGAACGAGACCATGTTGTGTGAATCAGCAAACTTTAAAGCAGACATTATGATGGGTTTTGATGTTTAACGATAAAATTTAGTTAGGGTTTGTGATTAGAGAGTATATGATTGAATGAAATCGATTAAATGAGTGAATGAAACCCTTAATCGAAGTATTTATGAAATTACCCTCAACAGCATTAACGTTCACCAGCATTTGTAAGTTATGCCTAGCAGCATTAACTTTCAACAGCAGTAGTAAGTTTATGCCTAGCAGCATTAACTTTCCCCAGCAGTAGTAAGTATATGCCTAGCAACATTAACTTACCTAAGCAGCAGTAAGTTTATGCCTAGCAGCATTAACTTTGAATCACCAGCATTAACTCCAATTCCATACTAATCAGCTTTTCCATCATCAAATTAACACTTTAGCTCACAAAAACTCTGTTTGTTTTTTATTTCTCTCAATTCTTTTTACTCACAATTCTCTCTGTCTGTTTTTGCTTTCTCTCAATTCTTTTTGCTCACAATTCTATCTGTCTGTTTTTGATTTCTTTCAATTCTTTTTACTCATAATTCTCTCTGTCTGTTTTTATCACACATCTCTCTTTTTGTTTTTTCAACTCACCACATCGCTCAATTCTTTTTCTCACCAATTCACTCTGTCTATTTTTATCACACATCTCTCTTACTGTTTTTATTGTTTACCAATTCTCTAAATTCTCACAATATTAGTTATACCAGCAGTAGTAAGTATAACTAACAGTATTAACTCACAAGTATTAAGTATAACTAGCAGCACTAATTATACTTAACAGCAGAAACCTTTAAGTTATAAGTACTTACTCTAATTTCATCCTTAGCAGCTTTTTCATTCCATTCCAAACATCCTTTCATTAATCAAGACTTCGGAGATTAATCATTCCAATACTTGCAATCAGATATTGAAATCTGCTAACATCAAATGCTTTTGTGAGCAAATCTGCAACATTCTGGTCTGTGTGAATCTTGATCATCTGAATAAGCTTCTTCTTATAGGAATCTTTGATAAAGTGATGTCTAATCTCAATTTGCTTTGTTTTAGAATGAAAAACAGGGTTTTTCACTATGCAGATAGTACTCTCATTATCAATATGAATCTTATTCTGCATAAAGTTATATCCATAATCCAGCAATTTATTTTGGATCCAAAGCACCTGTCCACATCAATTGGAAGCAACTATATACTCAGCTTCAGTTGTGGAATTAGCAACCACAGTCTGCTTCTTGCATTGCCATGAAATCAACCTACACCCTAGGAATTGACAACCTCCTATTGTAGACTTCCTATCTAAGCTTTCTCCAGCATAATCACTATTAGTGTATGCTACCAAATTAAAAAGGTGAATCTTTTGGATACCAAAGGCCCAATTTAGGTTGACCTTTTAAGTATCTAAAGATTCTTTTCACAACATGAAGATGTGACACTTTTGGGTTGACTTGGTATCTTGCACAGGCACACACTGTAAACATAATATCAGGCCTTAAAGAAGTTAGATACATTAATGATCCAATCATGGATCTATACAAGTGTTCATCTACATCTTCATCATCTGCATCTTTGAGCAAAGGCTTATGGGTTTCCATGGGTGTGCTTGCTGTTTTGACATCACTAAAGCCAAATTTCTTCAAAATCTTTATCACATACTTGTCTTGACTGATAAAAATCCTATCTTCCTTCTGCTTTACTTGCAGTCCTAGGAAGAATGTGAGTTCACCTATAGAGCTTACTTGAAACTTCTTATGCATCATCTTCTCAAATTCAGTGCATAATGACTTCTTTATAGAGCCAAAAATGATATCATCTACATACACTTGAACTAACAGAATATCACCTTTATCCCTTCTGATAAATAAAGTCTTGTCTATCTTTCCTCTCTGAAACCCATTGTACAATAAATAAGTTGACAAGGTTTCATACTAAGCTCTAAGAGCTTGATGCAATCCATAAAGTGCATTTTCTACTTTGTATACTCTGTCAGGGAAGTCTGGATCTTCAAATCCTGGTGG
>BQNB010131654.1:0-18750 GCA_026074375.1 Tanacetum coccineum
TAGATTATTTTCCATTCATTTCAAAAAAAATATCACACATACACTTGTGTGTGTCTTTGTGCGTCCGAACCAAGCAAGCAACAAACACCCTTATTTATCCAACTTTGATCAAAGATATGGTGGTTTAGAGTGTTTTCGGGTTGATTTTCATATGCGGGTATTGATAAAAACTACGTTTGGGTAGTCGGTTCGTGTTCATCTCGCTTTTGAAACCCTCTTTTCTTGTAAGTTTCTAAATTTAAATTTCGTTTGTCCTTTTGGGTTTATATTGAAGCATTGATGTTAGTTGTACAAGTTGATCGTCGTAAAAATTGATTTTTGGAAACGAAACGGATAAAAGGATGTGTTTGGTTTGCGTCGAACATAAAAAGAAATAAAAGGGTCTTCTAGTTTTGATGTTGTGGTCGTGATGGTTGAAAAACATATATTGCTAGATAGCTTATTTTGTATAGTAGCTTGTATAGCTTATTTTATGAGCTTTTCGTGGCTTATTTTGAGCTTATATGCTCGCGGCTTATTTAAGAAACACAAGGGATGTGATTTTGGTTATTTGCCTTATATTGCGTATATTCGCGGACTATTTGTGTGGCTTACGGTGTTAACCGAATATGTATCGTAGCTTATTTTAAAGCTTATGGACTAGTTTTGGAGCTAATAGGCTCACGGCCCAATAAGCTCAAATAAGCCGTGGCTTATTTGTTGACTTATTGTGGTCCGGATTATTTTCTACTTATTAAGTATGAGCGTATGTATATAAATGGGCTTGGTTTTGGCGTGGATCGTATTTAGAACGTATAACTACCTTAATGGACCCTTAATTGGGCCATAAAGCCAATAAGCTTTATTAAGACGTTTTTAATATTTTGTCGACTTTATAGAAAGTGAAATGAGTTTATAAATAAGATTGAACAGTTGTTTAGGGGAAAAACACATGATAAACGGTTTGCGGATTGAGATTTTAGAAATTTGGCGAAAGTGTGAAATTGTGAAAGTGTTTATAAATTAAGGCTAGAAGATCTTCAAAGGCGATATATAAACGTACGGGTCATGTCAAAATTTCGTAAAAGGTTTATACTTAGAAATATACTAAAACGTGATTTTTGGTTTTATAAACAAAATATTAGTTTATTATTTTAATAAATTCACTAAAAGACGAAAAAATATAAATTTTTTCTCGAAACTTCTCTAATATGTTATGAGTAATCAATTTTCAACCACATTATGATTACTTTTACGTAACTAAGTGGCCGACTGGACTTATGAGATATACATAGGGGGGGGGTGGGGGGGGGGGGGATTTAAATTATTTATTATAAATAATTTACTTAATAGTACTTATCTATTTTCTTTAATAGTATAAGTATGTATCATGGAGTAATCAGATTTGATTAGAATATTTTTGAGATATAACGTCAACCATCACACCACTAAACTGTTAAGGGTAATTGTACAACGCGTCTAACCCCTATGCATCAAACGTGAAGACTGTTTTAAAAATGAATGATTAAAATGGGACATTAACTAGACTAGGTCGTGCGCGGACGTCGTTGCATTACTTTTTTGTGATGAGATTTTGGTTGCAAAGACCTTGCTTGAGGGTATTCTCGTAGCCCCATTTTTACTGTTTTTTCCGTTGGGGGAAAATGATACTCAAATGTGTTTTGAACTGGTTTTTATTTGTGCGAAACGTGGTTTTATTTTTGGGACAATTATGTGCTTATGATTGCTATATGAATATATGTGATGTAACTTTACTTGCATGTACTGTGTTTGGCATGCAAGGGTTGTGATTTTACTTGCGTGTATTGTGTGTGGCACGGCAATGGTGATTGGCAAGGATTTGCCATGTCTATTTGTGGTCCTACCATAATATAGTGCTCCAGCTGGTAGGACCTTTAGGTGCGTAAGTGATCATATATTTTAGTTTACATGACTAGCGGGGATGATATGGCATGGTGATCGACTAGCGAGTATGCTAGGTTGTGTTACAAGATTAGGCGCGGATCAAAGTCATGATGATTGCATATATTTACTGGTACGTTTATTATATTTTATTTAATGTGCACTATTGTCCATTGTTTTGAGATATTGGCATAACTTTTAGGTTTAAGGTCAAACCTACGAGCTCACCAACATTATTGTTGATGTTTTCGAGTATCATTTTCAGGTGAAGTGAAAGATGAATAGGATGGTGATATGTGATAGCAGGCTTAGGAGTATCCCGTGTAGATTTTTTATATGAAGCCTTGCTTGTTTATTTGTTTGGTTCTTAGTATTTGGAAGTTTTTGTTTAAGTTTGGATTTGAACCCGTGTGTGGCCATTTGGAATTTGTAAGAGATTTTAGGATCTGGCTATGATTTGGGACATCACTCGAGGTTTGTTCGAGGTTGATGGACTTCATAACACTTGAAGTTTATTCATTGTAGTTTTCTCTATATTGTATCTTGTGTTATGATTGATCATTATGTTGCATTCCCGAGTTTCTGCCATTGTCGGGGTGTGACAGATTGGTAATCAGAGCCAAGGTTATAGAGAACTTGGTGGGTTGCTAACTATAACCTAAAGATCCTCATTTAGTTACGTATAGGAATCTATGTGCGCGGTTATCGCTTTTGCTTGCTTTGCGCGTGTTAGCGTTTTGGTGCTTTAAGTTATGTTTAGTCATTGAAATGTGTAAGCTTAAATACTGAGTACGACTGGAGGATGCGGATATAAAATACGTTGGCCAACGTAGATATAAAAATATATCACAACGTAACACGTACTTGGGTAACACGTTCACAGACAAATTGATGTTGACACCGTAAGGGGGTATTATGTGTATAATTATATATATAGTAAGATATTATATATATATATATATATATATATATATATATATATATATATATCTTAGTCTTCCTACTGACCTAACGTTGCCTATGTTCTCTTTCGTGTAGATAATGCCGCCAAGGATGAGGACCCGAAGTGCTGGCCGGCCTGTTGCCGAATCACGAGGATGGGGAATGGGTAAACGGGTTGGTAGAGGTGGGAGGGGTAGAGGACTTAGGGGAGGTAATGATGAGCATGTTGAAAAATTGAATGGTTAAGGGAATGACCAGGGGGAGGGAGCTAATAGGAATGTAGGGGGAGTTAATGGGGGTGTAGGAGGAGCACCCAACTTCTCGACGATCATTACCTAACAATTGCAGAACCTCTTACCGGTCATTTTAGCTCAGGTTGGTAACTAAGGAAATGTTGGAAATCAAAATGGAAATGTGGTTAATGAGAATGTTCAGGAGAACGTTAGGAATGTGTTAGTGAATGGCAACCAGGTAGGTTGTTCATATAAGGAGTTCTTAGCTTGTAACCCTTAGGAATTTGATGGTAAGGGAGGTGCTGTAGTTCTTACTCGGTGGATTGAGAAAATGGAGTCCGTACAAAATATGAGTGGTTGTAGTATTGACCAAAAAGTGAAATACACTGCTGGTTCATTTGTGGGTAAGGCTTTAACGTGGTGGAACTCCCAGATTCGCAAGCTAAGCCGGGAAGTTGCTGTTAGTATGTCATGGAATGACTTTAAGTTTATGATGATAGAAGAGTTTTGTCCTAGTCATGAGATGCAAAAGTTGGAAACTAAGCTATGGAATCATGTTTTATGGGTTGGGCGGGCATATGCGGCATTATACGTAATAGGTATCATAATGGCTATGTAGTTCCGCATTAGGTGACTCCAGAAAGAAGGAAGATTGAGATGATAAGTGTATAAGGCCTTGGCTCCCACAGATCCGAAGGATGGTGGACAGCAGATGAGCCAAAGACATGCAGAAGGTTTGCAACTTCTGGTGCACTGACCGTTGAGCTGTTAGGAATGGACAAATAAAAGGTTGAAAAAAAGAGGAAATTGTGGAGGACCTAGCAAGGATAAGAATGGTAGGGATGATAATAAGAGGACTAGGACTGGAAATGCTTTTGCTAACTGCAAACCCTGTAGGAAGAGAGAATATGGGTGCTTGGCCCAAGTGTACCACCTGCAACTCCTACCATGCACCCGGGGGCCTTGTCGCACATGCTTTAACTGTAACCGCCCGGGTTATTTTGCTAAGGATTGTAGAGTTGTGCCTAGTAATGTGAACCCAGTAAATGTACGGAACCGCAACACCTAGCTCGTGAAGCATGCGCACAAGGTGTGGAGTACCGACCATCGACAACAGCAATGTCCTAGATTGAAGTAGACACAAGGACCAGGAGGAAACTGTCCCAGACTAAGTTGTTTGCAAATAACTGGGTCAGGGTCCGTGGAAAACAAGGGAACCAAGTTAGAGGGGTAGGGATCATGTTGGGAGCCGAGGAAGCTTGCCAACAGAATTCGAACATTGAGACATGTACTTTACTTTGAACACATCATTTTGCACACCTTTTTTTGACTCACGTGCCGACTATAACATTGTTTACCACTACTTTTATACATCTGTTAGGCAAAGAGCCTAGTGAATTAGGTTTTTATTCAGATATGTTGATTGAGATAGCTAGCGGGCATACTAGTAGAGATTGATAAGGTTATAAGTGTTTGCAAATTAGAAATCACGGGTCGTGTCTTTTGACATCGAATTGATACCAATCGGGGCGATGGGAGTTTTGATGTGAGAATAACGGTATGATTAGTTGTCTAATCATAACAGCTGAAATAATTATCATGAGAAAACACATATCCGTATTTTAATATCAAAAATGGCCCAAAAAAGGACACACTTGTACTTTAAATGCTTGAATATTCCTTGTTTTGTCTTTGTGATTGTGTAGGTACGGATATTGCAAAAATTCCAAGAAAATGTCAAAACCGGACAAAAACACGACACTGACATGGAATTGAGTGAGCAAGATCCGGGAGAATGCTATCAAAGGTCACCCAAAAGTCAACCCACAAAAAGAACAAAACCCAAAATACCAAATCGACCCTCAAAGAAAACCAAATTCATAAAAAGTCCCTAAGCCCTAACGGTGTTATCTCTTAACACTATAAGAGATAACACTAGTATCCCTTTTGTTATTATCCCGAGCCCAATCCAATACACCCGGCCCAAACCCATTTTATATAAGCCCAAAGTCAAAGAAAAATTACCCGGGTCAAACACACCTTTTATAAGAAAAGGTAAAAACGCGGAAATAAGTTGTTACCTAATTCACCTTCTTCCGTATTACCTCGAGCTTAAATTCCAGAAAGGGGTAATTCAAATGTAACGTAGGATCTATGCAATTTAAGTAAAAAAGGACACAAAAGGCAGAGTTTTATACATCCACCAAACGCTCCTGATTGGTGGAAATCCAAAAGTGAATGACACGTTTATGCAAGAACACACCAAGAATGCAAGATTTTACACTAACTCCTCCCTAAAGAAGCACAATGGCTCTGGACACACGGAATGCCACGATGCAATTTCTGGGGGAGTGACCGTGTGTCTCACAAAAGTGATTTAACGGCACATAATAGGTATCCAATGATTGGTTAAATTGAAGGACAGATCGAAGGAGATGTAAACCTGACTCAGGGGCCTAGAAGCATCATTTCAGCACTATAAATTCAAGCATTCACTTACACACAGGAGGATCTTCTTTTTTTTAAATAGTTTTTAGCTTTTAAAAACCAAGCTTATGTATTTTAAGCTTTAGCTTTGTAATTATCAAATTCGTTATTTAAATTCCCTTTTAAACTTTTTTTAAAATATCTTGTAATCAGTTTTCAAGTTAATGAAATTTAGTACAATCTGTCATAAGCTCTTATCATTTTCAAATGTTTTCGGTTACTATTCCAAAAGCTCCTAATAAGCTCATACAAGCTCTTTGAGTCTCTAAGCTCAAATTGAGCTTTTAATAAGCTCTTAATATACTTAAACAAATAAAATCAGTTTTTATACCTTTGCTTATGGATTTTGAGCTTTTGGATGATAAGCTTACAATGGAAGAGCTTATTGGACCTTACTAGCTTGTGATAAGCTAGAGCTGTTAAAAGCTCTTTTGAGCTACTTTGCCTTGTTTAGCTAAGGCGTTTGTAAGTTCCCTTTATTTTTCAAGTACTTATAGCTAATTCTGCCTATGCTTATATCTGCTTAAGTCTACTTATTTGGCTTATAATTCGTCAATTTTTGCTTATTAAATAAGTTTGGATATCTTTTTTAAGTTTTTATAGTTAATATCTAGATTTCTTAGTTTAATTCATACAATTGTCAACAACTAAAAAATTAATTAGCATAGTTCATATTCTTGTTTCTTGATAAATTCTTATTAAAATAAGTTCATTAGTGATTGTCATACGAATTTCTATCTGGTATTTAGAATTAAAGCACTAATTTCATTTTTAATAAGCTAATATGTGTTTTTTAGTCTGTTAAGGAGTGTTTGGCACAACAGTATTAACCACAAGTGCATACATTATTGGACATTGGTCCTTTGTGATTTGCTTGAAGATCCCGCATTTAGGTTGTTTAAGCTAGTATTATAAGTCATAAAAGGGGTTAATACAGTTTTTAAGAGTTAAGCAATCATAGGTCATAATGCAGTCAAGTATCACATTGCATAAATTAGCTTAATTCATGTCTAACTTCTGTCATCACCTTATATGCTCTTAGTTTGGTGTCAAATAGGAACTAGATTTAGCCTAATAAGTCTGCATTAAGAGGATTTAGGTTTTGGTATATTTGGCATCCAACTGATCACAATTTATCTAAAAACAACCAACTCTAGCTTAATTTTCAATAATGTACAATGTTTTCAGCTCTTGAAATTTTGAGTACAAATAAAGATTTTAGGTAAAATATATAGAATAAGGGCCTTAATTTAGTATAAAAAGTAATATCATAACGTTTTTAAGCTTAAAAGTTGTTATTTGTCTTTTCATAAAACCTTTAAAAATCCAAAAATATTAGGCATTCTGCGTCACACCCTTTTCATCACATTTTCCATTTAGAAATTTGATTTTCATCCTTTTTCTAAAAGTTGTTATTGGAACTAATTATTGTAGAATAATTTCATAAGTCATTTCCTCATAAGGATCCCAGAGCTTATCTTAAAATAAGCTCAAGAGATCCTGGAGGACGTTTGGGGTCTCAGGTTTTGTCAAGTGCTTATTTCAGTTTCTAATAGCATATTTTCTAAACTTAGCTTAATTCGATCTTAAATCTAGCTTATAATGGTAGAATTAATTAGTTTATAAAGCATATTAAGTTCATTGTAAGCTATTCAAGATCTTTTTAGTTAAGCCCAAAAGTGACCAAGTTATGTAGCTAATAGCTGTTTTATAGTGCTTTTTCCTGCTTATCTGTTTTTCAAATATTGAAGTTGGTTTGCATTCCTAATAGCTAATAGCTTTGCTTAGTAGTAAAAAGCCTCCTTGGTTAAGTGACCATTTTAGTGCTTAAAAATAAGCTCAAAGGTCCCTGTAGGGCCTGTTTGGCTATTAGTTTTAATACTAGAGCTTATTTAGTTTTCTAGCTTATTGCTTGCTTATTCCTAGTTCTGTTTAGCTCATTAGCTTAGGTTTAGCATATTATAGCTTAATTAGTCCTTACTTTACTTATTAAGTCGCTAACTTAATTAGTTTAAGAAAAACTAAAAAAAAGTAAGGTTTTCTGTCAATTTTATTAAGCTGTTTAACAGCTTATTTAGGGCTTTTCATAAAAAGTTTCTTTTATTAAAAATGCTTATTTTTAGCTTATTTACAACTTTGCTTTTATAAGTTTTTTTAAAAAAAAAGGGGAAGGTGGAAATCAGAGGTGAGCAAGACTCGAACCCCCGACCTCAACACCCTCTAACCCTTTTATAACACACACCACACACTCCACTACCAACACGCCCTGGGGTCTTTTTCGTTATTCATTCACAACATTTAATTATTATACACGTTTTCTCCTTATAAGCCTTATAAGCTGTTTAAGCTTATTTCGTGGCTTATTCATTAAGCTGTGATCTCAAGCTTATTTTCATAGGATTTTCCCATATAACTATTTTCTATATTTTTTTCTCGAATTTTTATGGATAGTTTAGTATTTTTAAACATTTATTTTTATTAAAAACTTTAAAAAAATAAAAAAAAATAGAAAAATAATCAAAAAAATATTAATTTTTTAAGAAAATTTTCTTTTATCCTAAAGTTTCTAGGAAAATTAGTTTTGCCTTCGTAGGTTTAATTGCAAAATTTGGATTTTTAAAGAACGGATCGTTCCCGTTCTCATTTTTCGTGTTAAAAGGCCCATTTCACCTCCGTTTATTGTTCTAGTCTTTCTTTAACTTACTTTTTAGTCAATTAGAGTCCATTTAAAAAAAAAATTCATTTAGGCATTTAATTCGAAATTTAGAGTTTTTAAGTCCATTTGGGATCCCGTTTTGCGTTTTTAGTTAATGTTTAATTCCCCGTTATATATTCGACTAAATGTTATCTTTTTGCTTATTTTAAATTGTAGAATTAGATAAATCAAATCAATCTAATGTTGTTCCAATTCAAATCAATATACCGAACAACAAAACGTGGTTATCAATTTCACAATCGTAGGGGAAATAACGACCCGGGAATCATACTTCCCGGTTAATATACGTATTATATTATATTTATTTGTGAAGATTTTCCTTATTACCTTTGTCCTCAAGGGTAATTTGGTAATTTTCCATCATATTATATATTTTATTTTTACGTGTGTTGGTTCAAACGAATCAATTTTTGGCGCCGCTGCCGGGGATTTGTGATTGAGATTCTCTCGTTTGAAGTTTGTTGATCGTGATTTGAAGACCCTTTCATTTTTGAAAGTTTTGTTCTTGTTTAAAAAATTATAAAATATAAAAAGTAAAAAGAAATTTTTTCTTTTCTTTAGGTATAATTATCATATTAAAAAATAAAAAAAAATCAAAAATAAAAAAAATTGTCCAAAATAAAAAATAAAATAAACAAAGTTGGTAAAAGAACACCAACAAATAATACCTTCAATTGAGGTATTATCCATTAGTAAGTTCCCAACTCGAATCAAAGATTTAAAAACTTACCATTTGTGTCATTTACGAGGAACGACTCACCTTAAAAAGTAAAATTCTTAAGAGTTACCGTGAAGTAAGTTTGATTATTTGGTTTAAGTTGTCTTCTCGTTATCCGTTAAAATAGATTGAAAAAAAAATAGTTTAAAATTTTCTTTTTCTATTTTTGTGCATGCGCACTCGTTCTCAAACCCGCAACCATAACCGTCAACAACAAGCCCCACCGGCTGTTGAAGAACCATTTAATTTAGTAGAACCTTTTGATAATCCTCCCCTAGTTCTGATGGCCGATAACCGGACTATGGCGGAATTGCTCCAAGCACCCATCGAGGGGTACGAGGATGCAATCGTAATTCTTGAAATCAATGCTAATTTTGAGTTAAAGCATGGTTTGATCAATCTTGTTCAAAACAAACAGTTTTTCGGACATGATAAAGAGGATCCACATGCTCACATCCGTTATTTCAACTAATTACCTCAACGATAAGATTCCCGACATCACGAGCACGTTAATAAGCTTATGCCCCCCCCCCCTTTTTTCCATTTTCTCTTGAAATTCAGCCCGGATTTGGCTAGAGAAATAACCTCCCCTCAGATCAATTTGACATGGGATGAATCTTGTTTCAAAATCAATAATCAAATTCTTTCCTCCCTACAAAAACGACAAATCTTCCTGAAACGTGAATCACGAGATTTCAACAAAGATTTGACGAATCATTTTACGAGGCTTGGGATCGATTTAATGATCTTCGAGCATGCCCACATCACGGATTTTCAGAATTACATCAACTAGATACGTTTTACAATGCTTTGAATGCTAATGATCAAGATACCGTGAATATCTGCTGCGGTGGAATTTTTTTGATAAGGATGCCTCGTGAATGCTTGAAAATTATCGAGAGTAAATCCAAGGTTCGTAATTCATGAAACAAGGCAGTCGTTGCTAAAGTGAGTTCGAATTCATCTACCCCCGAATTTCACCCGATGTTGCTGCTCTTACAACCGAAGTTTCTGAACTTAAGAATATGATGAAGACTATGCTTATCGACAAGCAAAAAGCCCAAGCTCCCGCAACCGTTATAAAGCGGTTGAACGAAGTTGTGTAACTGTGGAGGTGCTCAGTCATATGAGAAATATGTCCAGCACCGTTGTGCAATGTTTATTCGAGACAACATTCAATAGTACGTCACAAGCTGCTGGCAGCCATTTTATCAAGGTAAATACCAATTCCTAACCTCAAATGGGTAGCAAATCATATCCGACCTCCTGGTTTTTTCCCCCTCCGATTCAAAACAATCAAGACCGTTTCAATCAGAATGCAAGGGAATACTTTCCACCAAATCTAGGAACCAATTTCAATCAAAACCGTGGAAATAACTTCTACCAAGGACAAGTGTATCAACCTCCGACTAGTCAACCACCGGTTTTACCAAACCCCCCATATCAAGCTCCTGCACCGCAGAATCAAGGTGTTTCAAAGACCGATTTGTAGAAATATGTACAAGGCTAATGACGCAATTTAAGAAATATGCAAAACCAGGCCAAGAATAACAAAAACCATAAGACAACAATTAACAGGAGATGCGTTCTAAGTTCGTGAATTACCCAATACCACTTCGGCTTCGAATTCCGGTTCTCTTCCGAAGTAACGACGGTTACTAACCCAAGGAAACTTGAAGGGTATTACAAACCCGAATCGGGGTTGTATATCAAGGACCTACAATTCCTACTTCTTCTCCTCAAGTAGTGGAACGTAGAACCGAGGTGACAAAGGACATGATTTTTTCCTACTAATAACGGAATTACCGAAGACGTCCAACCGCCGTGTCCCAGTATGAACCAAAATCTAGTTTTTGAGCCAGTTGAATGCTCCCGATAGTGCGCAGCTGCCCTAACCCCAGAAACCCGTACGATTCCTATCCTCAAGGCGAAAATGATGAAAAAGCACCGTTGAAAATGCTAACGAACAAAAAGAGAAATTCTACGAAATCTTTAAAGATATGAGTTTCAAAATTAGTTTCAGATGCTTTGACTCTAATGCCTAAATTTTGCTACAACTCTAAAGCCTTACTCAAAAAAGAAAAGCTTAGTAAGATGGCTAGGACCCCTTTGAACGAACATTGCTCAGCGGTCATACTTAACAAGTTACCCAAAAAACTTGGTGACCCGGCAGATTTCTTATTCCATGTAAATTTCCCGGAATGGATGAGTGCTTAGCCTTGACCGATCTTGGCGCGAGCATAAATCTCATGCCATTTTCCATGTGGAAAAAGCTTAACCTTCCAAACCTAAATCTGACATGCATGACACTAGAACTAGCGGACCGTTCGATTTCACGACCGATCGGTATTGCTAAAGATGTCAACGTTAAAGTTGGTGTATTCCAGTTTCCAGCAGACTTCGTGGTCGTAGATTTTAAACCAGACCCTCGAGTACCTCTAATTCTCGGGAGGTATTTTCTTAAGACCAGTCGTGCTTTGATAGACGTGTACGAAGGTGAATTAACCCTTCGAGTAGACAATGAGGCCATTACTTACAATCTTGATGCAAAACTTCGAGAACGCATTAATAATAATGATATGCGGCGAACCGAATCGACGATGTTGAAAAAATTAGATTGAGAAGGAGTATTCTCAGGAAGTTCTAGGATTTTCAGACGTGATTGCGAGTGGCAATCCCACTCCCGGATATGATCCGATAGTTTCAAATTCTTTTCTGACTCTCACTCCATCTGGGATCGTGATTTTTCTACTTCTAGAAAGTAGCTGATCTTTTCTTGCTCTAGCCGACGATGCAAACTTCACCGAAGGTTGATGAAACCTAATATACCCAGAAGGGGACATTCTTATTCTCGAAGCACTCCTTAATAGTGATCCTTCACCGCCTCCGAACCAAAGAAATTATTTGTTGGAAATCAAAATAGAAAGGAACTTAAAATTTGTGAAGCTAAAACTGCCAAATCTTCAATTGATGAACCTCCCGAGGTCGAACTTAAGGACTTACCGCCTCATCTCGAATATGCATTTTTGGAAGACAACAACAAGTTGCCAGTCATAATTGCCAAAGATTTGAGTGTCGATGAAAAGGCCGCTCTCATAAAGGTTCTAAAGTCCCGAAAGCGAGCCATCGCTTGGAAACTCTCCGACATAAAGGGTATTAACCCGGAATTTTGTTCTCATAAAATTCTTATGGAAGAGGACTACGAACCAGCGGTCCAACATCAGAGAAGGGTTAATCCAAAGATCCATGATGTCATTAAGAAAGAGGTTGAAAAACTTCTTGACGCCGGATTAATCTACCCAATCTCGGATAGTCCTTGGGTAAGCCCAGTGCACTGTGTGCCAAAGAAAGGAGGGATGACTGTAGTTACCAATGATGAAAACGAATTAGTACCGACTAGACTTGTAACGGGATGGAGAGTTTGTATTGATTATCGTAAGTTGAACGAAGCCACCCAAAAAGACCATTTCCCTTTGCCGTTTATGGATTAAATGCTCGAGAGACTCGTAGGAAATGAATACTATTGTTTCCTTGATGGTTTCTCGGGTTACTTTCAAATACCAATCGATCTGAAAGATTAAGAGAAGACCACATTTACCTGCCCATACGGAACATTTGCTTACCGCCGCATGCCTTTCGGCTTATGCAATGCACCAGGCACGTTCCAGAGGTGTATGATGGCTATCTTCCATGATATGATTGAAAAGACGATGGAAGTTTTCATGGATGACTTTTCAGTTTTCAGAAATTCTTTCTCTACATACCTTTCCAGTTTAGAAAAGATGCTAAAACGGTGTCAAGACACTAATTTGGCTCTAAATTAGCAAAAAAGCCATTTTATGGTGAAAGAAGGCATCATTCTTGGACACAAAATTTCAAAGAAAGGAATAGAAGTCGACAAAGCCAAAATAGACGTCATTGTTAAATTACCTCACCCAACTACCGTCAAGGGTATTAGGAGTTTTCTCGGACATGCAGATTTCTACCGTAGATTCATCAAGGACTTTTCAAAAATTTCTCGACCCATGACTCATCTCCTTGAGAAAAATGCTCTTTTCATTTTCTCCGAAGAATGCATTCAAGATTTTCATATTTTAAAGAAAAAACTTACGGAAGCTCCAATTCTGATTGCCCCCGACTGGGACTAGCCCTTTGAGCTTATGTTCTATGCAAGCGACTATGCCATATGTGCGGTTCTGGGGAAACGAATTGAGAAACACTTTAGGCCTATACATTATGCAAGCAAAACAATGATCGAGGCAGAATCGAACTACACCACAACGGAAAAGGAAATGTTAGCCGTGGTGTACGCCTTTGAAAAATTCTGATCATACCTCATCATGAATAAAAGCATAGTGTATACGGATCATTCAGCCCTTAAATACCTCTTTAATAAGAAAGACGCCAAGGCGCGATTGCTCCGGTGGGTTCTCCTCCTTCAAGAATTCGATTTTAAAGTAATTGATTGAAAGGGAGCCGAGAACTACGCGGCCGATCATCTTTCCCGATTAGAAAACCCGTATGAAAATGTTCTCGATCCAAAGGAAATAAATGAAAATTTTCCTCTAGAGACACTTAATATGGTGACTTCTCGTGGTAACCTAAGTACCCCGTGGTTTGCCGATTATGCAAATTACCACGCGGGGAATTTCATTGTTAAAGGAATGTCAACTCAGCAGAAAAACAAAATTTTCAAAGATGTCAAACATTATTTTTGGGACGACTCTTTTCTATTCAAAACCTGTGCGGATCAAGTGATCCGGCGATATGTTTTGGGCCAAGAAGTTGTCGACATCCTCACAGCTTACCATAGTAGACCCACTGGGGGACATTATAGTGCCAACTACACCCCCAAAAAGGTTTTTGATTTAGGATTTTATTGGCCCACAATCTATAAAGATGCCCATGAGTTAGTCAAAAACTATAACTCATGCCAGCATCAAGGAAAAATTTCACAGTGTAATGAGATGCCACAAAATTCCATCTAAGTGTGTGAAATCTTTGATGTCTGGGGCATAGACTTCATGGGACCATTTTCGTTATCTAGAGGAAATAAATACATACTCGTAGCCGTTGATTACCTATCCAAATGGGTCGAAGCCAAGGCGCTCCCCACTAACGACGCTAGAGTTGTAGTGAAGTTTTTGAAATCTCTTTTTGCCCGATTTGGTACACCGAGAGCTATTATAAGTGATCGTGGGACCCATTTCCGTAATGATAAATTTGCTAAAGTAATGTCTAAATATGGGGTCACTCATCGTCTTGCTACCGCTTACCACCCTCAAACGAGTGGTCAAGTCGAGGTGTCAAATCGTGGGTTAAAATGTATTTTAAAAAGGACGGTTGGAGAAAACCGTGCCTCGTGGTCTGATAGGCTTGATGACGCTCTATGGGCATTCCATACCGCTTATAAGACACCAATTGGTTGCACCCCTTACAATCTCGTGTATGGAAAGTCATGTCATCTACCTATCAAATTAGAGCATAGAGCATATTGGGCATTAAAACATGCTAATTTCGATCTTAAAACCGCGGGAGATCACCGGAAGCTGCAACTTAATGAACTTAATGAGCTTCGTGATCAAGCATACGAGAATTCTTTGATTTATAAGGAGAGGACGAAGAAGCTTCACGACTCAAAGATCAAAAACCGCATTTTCAATGTTGGTGATCAAGTCTTGCTTTTCAACTCTCGTCTAAAAATATTCTCGGGGAAGCTTAAAACCCGATGGTCTGACCCTTTTACTATAACCCAAGTTTTTCCATATGGCACTGCAAAATTATCTCACTCCGACGAATCAAACTTCAAAGTGAATTGCCACCGACTTAAGCACTACTTCGGAGGGGACACACCAACAATTGTTGTCCTGAATCTCTAGACTTTCCCTAAGGATGAATGAATTCAGGGATCGAGTCAAGCTATGTGACTCGGTTACCAAAAACAAAGCGCTTCGTGGGAGGCACCCCATGCTTATCCATTTTCTATTTTCTAACTTCTTTCTTATTGTGATGCGAGGAGGCTTGTACTCTTCCGATTCTTGTTGTGTTTGTACTTGTGATTGTTTACAGGATTGACCTAAATTTTCTGAAGACTCTCGTATTTGGTGTTTTGTCCCAGCCCACTCGAGCTTCCTAGCCTTTGCTTGCCATTAGTTTGGGGAAATTCGATATCCTAAAGATTATTATCGTCTAACATTTATCTTTTAGCACACTTGATAAACGGCTTGAGATTTTTGTGATACTTTCTTCAGGCTTGAGTTATGCATTCGACCTTTTTGAGTTCTAGTATGGGGTTTTTAAGTCTTAGGCTAGGAAACATTGAGGACAATGTTTAATTTTAGTATGGGGTAGTATATCTTCGATATGATCTTACCTACCTTTGCCCATTGTTCTCACGTACCCCGTTTTCCCACAAAAATTTTCAAATTTTTTCAAAAATATGAAAATTTTTAAAATTTTCAAAAATAAAATAAGTGTTTTGTCACAATTTTGACTTTCCTGCTGGGTAGAGTAAGAGTAAATTTTGACCCGATCGAGCGTGTTGAGCTCTAGCTTGTTCCTTAACTTTTAGGCTAAGCGTTCGCAGAAAATTCGCGAAGAACGAAAAATGATAGAGTTAAGTATGAGTAGGATGCTAAACAAGGATTAGTTGGAAATCTTAAGAGCTCATGTATGTAATTTGTGGCTTTTTCTCCCATAAGCTCTTAACCGGACTAATATACGTGCTGTTTTTGGAAATTAAACTTAAATCAACAATTTTTATGTAATATATAGCAAAAAAATTTAGTCTTAGTTCAAACTTATACTTGAATTTTTCAAAAAGAAGTCTTCTCTATATAAAAAAAAATGATGATGAAAAATAAAAAAATATAATAATAATAATAATAAAAGCTGTGGGCTGATAAAAGTTTACTACCTCTTGCCGGCTCACAACCGATGTGGTAGTCTTCTAAAGAAAGCCCATAGTAAGAATAAAAATCCGAGGCTGATAAAAGTTTGCTGCATCTTGCCGGCTCACAACCGATGTTGCAGCCTTCTAAAAGGTCGAGGGTTATAATTGCATGAATGTCTAATATTAAGTTTGAATTAATAATAGATTTCTTTTTGTTAAATTCAAATATGCTTTTGAACTTTGACTATTCTATTTTATAAGCTATGAACATAATAACGATTTACAACAAACGATTTGTTTGACAAAATCTGATTTATATAGTGAACATGCTAATTTGGAAAGCGTTTGGTCCCAACTTTAGACCCATCACGCATTCTTAACAACCATCCAATGTTGAGTTCTAAAGAACAAAAAAAAAAACAAAAAATTCCAAAGTAGTTTGGTGTTTCGTTGCTAGCTGAAAGAGCTTTAAACGCTACCTTACTGGCATTTGATCTGGTTGTCAAAGAAAGAACCACTGCCACAGCTATCACTGAGGGCCACGTGGGGTTTGACATACAAAGGCTTGTTTTCCGAGATGAAAATTCATTCCGTTTTATAAATTATTTAAAGATATCTTCAATAACTTCAATCAATACTTGGTTGAAGAACTTGCCGTTGTCCAAAAAGTTTTTATCAAAAAGGAATAGGCATATTCGAACAACATCGCTTGGAGTCCAGAACTTTCAAAGTTAAAATGAATCAAGTTTTGAGTGAAAATGAACGACTCTTGGCACAAGCCATTGATCATGATATTGTAAAAACTGTTGTGAATTTGTCTGTGAATGATGGTTGTGAAACTGTGAATGAATGTCAAAAGTGCTTTGTTGATAAAGAAACTTATGATAAACTTTGTAAGAGTTTTATGACTCTTGAAAAACATTGCATCACTTTGGAAGTTGATTCTCAACTTACTCAAGAAATTTTTCAACAAGAAAACAGTGTTTTAAATCAAAATGCTCCAAGTTTTACTCAGTTGTTTGAATTAAGTGAATTGAGAGCTCAGTCTCAAGCAAAAGACACAGTCATTGTCAAGTTGAAAGAGCAAATTAAGTCCTTAAATGGAAATGTGGATGATAGTACAGTCAAAATGGACATGGATGAAATTGAGACTCTTAACATTGAATTGGAACATAGAGTGACAAAACTTGTTACTGAGAATGAGCATTTGAAACAGACTTATAAACAACTTTATGACTCGATTAAACCAAAACGTGTTCAATCAAAAGAACAATGTGATGCGTTAATCAAACAAGTCAATATAAAGTCTGGGGAAATTTCTGATTTAAATGCAAAACTTCAGGAACAAGGTTTGGTCATAGCAGCCCTAAAAAATGAGTTAAGGAAACTTAAAGGAAAAGCGTTAGATAAGGAGGCTACTGTGACCCACTCTGTTGATCCAAAAGTGTCTAAGGATAATATGGAACCAATCACGCCCAAATTGTTGAATAAAAGGACTGCTCACTCCTCGTATATTAAGCATACCCAGGAAGAAGCTTTGGTCCTTAGGGATATAGTCGAACATGTAAAAGCGAATTATCCTCAAGATTCACTTTTAGAGTCTGCCTTTAGGTATACCAAAGTCATTCAGGATTTGCTTTCACACATAAGTAGATCTTGCCCTAGCATCAACAATTTTGGTCCTCAATTAGTTGAGGTCACACCGAGGAAAAAGGACAAGAAAGTTAGGTTTACCGAATCACTCACATCCTCAGAAAACACAAAAACAGACTCGACTTCAAACATAGTTTCTAACAAGCGTGTGTTGCATTCTACAGGAGTAAGACTTTCTACTTGTGCTAGCGGATCACAGCCTTCAGGCAATACCAAGAATGATAGGATTCGGCAAACACCAAGTAGTATTTCGAAGAATAAAGTAGAAGCTCACCCTAGGAACGTTAAATCTAGTTTGAATAAAAGGAATGGTACTGTGAAAATTAATGGATCTGCATCTGTGCAGAATTCCAAGAAACAAGATAATTCTGATTATGTCTGTATTAACAGTGATGATTGCATATCTTCTGATAATGTGTGTGTTTCTAATTCTATGAATGATGTGAAATTTCGTGCTAAACCTAAGAAGAGTAAATCTAAAACGAGTAAATCTAAGAAAGATATTTGGAAACCAACAGGAAAAGTGTTCACTCAGATAGGATATATTTGGAGACCTACCGGTCGGACCTTCACTATTGTAGGAAATGTGTGCCCTTTAACTAGGATTACCACTACTAATGAAGTGCCTTCTAGGAAACCAATTGTTCTAGAATCTGAATCACCCAAACCTGTGGTTAAATTGGTATACTCAAGGAAACTTAGGAAGAATAAGAATACTGAGTCCGTTAGCAAAATGAAGGTTATAAAACCAATGTCTGCTAACATGACCGGAGATCGCTCTCAATGAATGCAGGTTGTCCAAATCGTCCTCTGGTATTTGGACTCCGGTTGCTCGAAGCACATGACTGGAGATCGCTCAAGTTGCAAAGATAATGGGTTATGGAGACTATCAGATTGGGAATGTTACTATTTCAAGGGTTTATTACGTTGAAGGACTTGGCATCTCTCATGAAACATCAGTTGCACACTCTCCATAGCAAAACGGTGTTGTTGAAAGACAAAATCGTACGCTAATTGAAGCAGCCTGCACTATGTTAATTTATGCAAAAGCTCCTTTATTTCTATGGGCCGAAGCGGTTGCGACAGGGATTTATACCCACAATCAATGTTTGATGAGTCGTCTACTGTTGATTTCCATGCACCAGAAGTCATTGCTCCTATTCCTAAAGCAGTTGCACCTGAACATGCGATATCAACTGGTACACCT
>BQNB010131655.1:4090-18750 GCA_026074375.1 Tanacetum coccineum
TAATAATGTAGATAATAATAATAATGTTGCAAGTTAGAAAATAAATAGTAAAAATTTCCTTTTCTAAAACCAAGGTATTCTTTTGAACTAAGGTTTGCAAAAGTCTACAAGGCCTTTTCATCGGAAGTCGGTCGGATTTCAACTATCTAAATATGTAGATTTAATGGTTTAAATTAATTTGAACACACACACCTAAATATATGATTTATGTCGGGAAGAGGAACTCACAAGTTGTAATTATAAGTAGTTTTAGCATCTTAGCTCATACTTAGCGGTGACCTTATTTTTAAGCTTAGCATGGGAAAAGTGAAAAATCGGGGATGATGAAGTTATCTTTTAGACACTTAATTGTGCGTTTTTTTCTAGGATCCTTAAAGTTACCAATGAGGTAATGAAAGCAATACATTATGTCAATACAAATAAGTTTTAGTTAGGTAGTTAATTATCAAGTAAAATCATAAAAAGAGAAAAAGTTTTGAAAATGGGAATTCGGGTGTTTTATAACTTGTGATCTCTTAGCTCTCTCAACAAAAATCTTTGCTACTTTTCAAAGGTTTAGTTTGGGGAATTTTGATAAGTGTAAAATACACATATCCATTCATGCTTAAAATAGCCCAAATAAACCCAAAACAGACCAAAAATGGCAACAATATGCTTGTATTTGTGTTTTGTGTGTGCAGGTACGAATATATCGAAAATTCACAAGAAACCCCTCAAAAACGGGCAAGCACGGACACGAGAACGGAAGAGTGAACAAAAGCCGGAAGCCAAAGCCAGAAAAAGTCAAATCTAGCCTCAGTCAAATCCAGACAAAATGGTCAAACAATGGTCAACCAAAGTCAACCAATAAAAGACAAAACCCAAAAATAATCCATTTTCACCCTCCAAGTTTCATAAATGTTCAAAAATGGTCCCTCACCTCTTATTGGGCCCTGGGAACCTTAATGGGCCTTAAAAAGGCTTAAAGACCATACCCGGATACCAAAGAGCCCAAAAGCCCAAATCATAAGCCCATTTTCCAATTCCATTTCATTTCATTAAAACCACAAGGGCTACTCTTGCCATTTCTGAAAATCCTTTTACACTAAAATTGGACAAAGAATTAAAAGGGACCAAAAATGTCATTACCCCAAACTCTTATAACCGTTTTCACCCAAACTCGGTTAAAAATAAAAAAGGCGCCATTCACTGTTCATCGTCACCTACATTTCACCACACTGTCAAAAACAAAGGGCAAATAGAAATTAAAGGGTGATTTTGGTAATTCAAGAGGTCTTCTACAAAATGGCAGGGATATTATAGTCTAATCAATTACTTACTTAAGCTCAGTCAAGCAAAGAGGCCACGGAAAACACAAGAGAAGCCAAGTTTTGTTCTCATTTCACTCTCAGAAGAAGCACACATATGTCACATCACGGATTGCCACGCTAGCAATCCGTGTGTGCACATATGTAATCCAACTGCTTACAACAATTCTTCAATGATTAAAGAATCCAATGATGATGATTGATTAAGGCTTGGGATCCAAGGCAAGCCTAGAAGGTTCCAGGCAGGCTATAAATAGGACACACTATTACACACACGAGGAGTAGTTTTTTTAGGGTTTTTAATAGCTTATTAGTCGTAGCTTATTGTAATTTTAAAGCTTTCTTAGTGTAATTTCTTTTTCAAGTATTGTAATCAGCAGAGTTTAATCAATATAAGTTAAGTTTTCTTCTAAAAATTCGTGTTTTAAATCCTAATTTCCATGTCTTAAAATGTCAAAAAAGGTAATAAGCTACTATAAGCTCATAAAAGCTCAAATACAATCATCTTAATTGCTGAAATGAAGAATGGATACATGGTTTAGAGTTGAGGGCAACGTTTAGGAAAATATTGAATAAGCTTTCTTTAAGGCTTATTGAGCTTAAGCAATAAGCTTAGGCTCTGGTTTAAGCTCTTGCTTAAGAGCTTATAGATCTCTGTTTAGCTGAGATCTTGAGGTATCCTTCTTTTCCTTTTATTACTTTTCATTTGTAGCTTAAAATTCTATAAAAATCCAAAAATATTTGCATTTGCTTATTTACTGCTTATTGCTGGCTTCTTTGTGCTTATTTATATCTTAATATGTTTATTGATCATGTTTGCTTATCTGTTTTTGATTAATATAGTCTAGATTTTAGATTTTCAATATTTTTTCTAAAAACCTCTAAAAAACCAAAAATATTAGAATAATCATTAGCTTATTGTTATTTGCTTAGTTGCTTATTGATATATGTTGATTTAGGTGGTTTTAAGCTATACAGTATCTGGTATTAAGGATTTGCTAATTAGATCTCTATTTTAAAAGCTTAATCAAATCTGTCATGAACCTTAAGGGGTGTTTGGTTTAAGCTAGTTTGACCATCAAAAGTCAAAACTATTTGGCAAATTTTCTTTTGACAGCTGAGTTTTCATAAGATAATAAGTTTTAAAAAGATTTTAATGATTAGTTTGAAGTAAAAATGATTTTGTGGCTTATTTTCCTCATCTAGCACCAGGGTACCTTTAGGCTTAAAATTAGTTGGCTTATTTTTTGTCCTAGGATCTCTAGGCTTTAAGAGTGAGTGAATTTAGTTTTGACACACTCAATAGAGTGTGTCAAGTGCAGCTGCACCATCAAGAGTGCCTGCACTTTGGCTTTGGTTTGTGCAAAGTGCATCAGCAGTACTTTCTTATAAAGGTACTGCTGATCTTTTATAACCTCATTTAGGTTAGTCATTGTAGAGATTAGGAGCTAGGATTTAGATATGTTTTAGAATTCATATAGCTTAGTTTAAATCAGCACTTATTTTCATTTGCAGTTTAATTTTCTAGCTTATTTTTGCTCTTAAAAGTCATTAAAAAAGCCAAAGCTAAAAACAGTAGGGCATTAGTTTTATGTTTAAGCTTTAGATAGTTCTATGTTAGTATCTGTTTTTATTACTTAATTTCATACTCTATTAGCTAGTAATTAAGAATGCAAGAGCTTAGGGTTTAATTCAGCTTATTGAACTTTTTGGCTTATTAAGATTTTGTGCTTTTTAATGAGTTTCCTGAGTTTGTCTATTTCTTTGTCATTTTTACTTGCTTTAATATGTTTCCAGCTCTTTTCTCCTTTTATTTTTAGCTCAATCAACTTATAAGCTATCTAGAACACCTTTCCTTTTTAAAATTGAGCTTAATTTGAGCTTAATATAGTTGTTTAAGTAAAAATAAGCCCAAACACCAACTTTCTGAGGACAGCTTATAAATAAGATCTTTTAGAGCTTATTAATGGGGTTCAAACCATAGTGCTTTTGTTAAAGTTGCTCACACCAGCTTAATTTCCAACTTTGATTTTATAAGTTTTTAATTTTAAGCACTTTTTGTTCTCAACTTATTTTTAAGGCTTATTTGGATTTAGTTTGTAGTCGGGGGTTAGTCTCAGGGTAGGAAGTGTAACTTTTAATTTTCATTGTTAAACCCCTCCGTTAGCTAGTTAGTTTCTCAGTTAGTTCTTTTCTCTTTGCACCATTAGTCCTTAGTTAAGTCTTAATTAGTTTAATTAAGTTTTTAAATAGTAATTAGGGTTTAGTTTTTAATAAGTTTAATTAAGGTTTAAATAAAAAGTAAAAATTAGGGCTTTTATTTTTATTAAATTTCTGCATATTTTCTTTATTTAGTTAAATTTTTATAAAATTTTTAGGATTATATTTTTAATATTTTTATTACTTTTAAAAGTTTTTAATTAGTTTTAATTTTAGAAAAATCATATCTTTAAATCTAAAAAGCCAAAAATAGTAATTCTTTTTTCTAAAATTTTCTTTTTACTTATTTTACTTAGGAAAAATATAATTTCAATTATTTTCTATTTTTTTATTTTTAGGATTTAATTAGACTTAAATAGTTTTTAATTGATAAAAAATTCAAAAATAATCTAAAAAAATATTTTTATTTTTTTTTTCCTTTATCTTAATTTCGGTGTAGAAAATTAGTTTGCAATCTTAGGGTTTAATTTTAGTCTATTTGCTTAATCGTTGTGTTTTATTTGTTTCCCGTATTTGTTTAATTGTTTAATTGCCTTTAATTGTTGCTTTTTATTTAGTAGATATAGATTATCAAAAATATCTTTGCTTCATTCAAATCAGAATCCAAGCTTAAACGAGGTTTCAATTTCACTAGTCGTTGGGGAAACGACCCGGGTGCTCAATCAGCGGTTACAGTTGAAGCATATGCGACAAGGCCCTTCGGGTGCATGGTAGGAGTTGCAGGTGGTACACTTAGACTAAGTACCCATATTCTCTCTTCCTACAGGGTTTACAATAGTAGCAAAAACATTCCTAGTCCTAGTCCTCTTATTGTCATCCCTGCCATTTTTATCCTTGCTAGTTTCCCCCATATTTCCTCTTTTCTCAACTTTCTTAATTGATCCATTTCTCACAGCCTCATCGGTCAGTGCAACAAAAATCTGTACTGCCTTCTGCATAGTCTTTGGCTTCGTTGCTGCCACCATCCCACGGATTTATGGAGCAAGTCCATACACATACCTTTTGATCATCCTACTCTCAGGAGTTACCAAGTGAGGAACTAACCTCGCCAACTCATGAAACCTATCAGTATACGCAGCATGGCCAGCCCCGACCATGGCGTGATTCCACAACTCAGATTCCAACTTTTGCATCTCATGACTAGGACAAAACTCTTGTATCATCATAAACTTAAAGTCATTCCATGACATACTAACAGCAACTTCCCGGCTTAGCGTGCGGATCTGAGAGTTCCACCACGTTAAAGCCTTACCCACAAATGAACCAGTAGTGTATTTCACTTTTTGGTCATTACTACAACCACTCATATCCTGTACGTTCTCCATTTTCTCAATCCAACGAGTAAGAACTACAACACCTCCCTTACCATCATATTCCTTAGGGTTACAAGCTAAGAACTCCTTATATGAACAACCTACCCAGTTGCCATTCACTATCACATTCCTAACGTTCTCTTGAACGTTCTCATTAACCACATTACCATTCGGATTTCCAACATCTCCTTGGTTACTAACCTGAGCTAGCATGACGGGTAAGAGGTTCTGCAATTGTTGGGAAATGATTGTCGAGAAGTCGGGTGCTCCCCCATTGGCTCCCTTGTCACACCTCGAGAATTTATGATCAATATTTTAAACTTTTTTGATCATTATTTTTTATTTTTATACGTTAAGTTTAAATCCGGCAGTTTACCGGGAAGTTAACCCGCGTAAATCTGAAAAACGTCATCGGACGCGTTTCGACTTCGGATTTTGATAAGTTTAGATATTATATGATTTATTTTATCTTTTCTAAGTGTTTCGTAGTTTACGATCACTCTCGGTATTTATTTTTACGCTTTAACGTTTAAATTGCGTTTTTTGCGTTTTTGATCAAACGGAACCCCGGAAACCCGCAATCTTTTCGTGTAAACTTTAGTTAACGTCCATCTCATGTTCTTAAGCCCAAAATTTCGTTCACATCCCTCTACTCCACTCAAACCCATGAAATATACACACATGCATACTCAAAATTACTTAAATAACATCTTATTTTGAAAATTTCACCCATGTGTGCATGTAAGATGAGAAAGTGATATGTTTGTTTTGTACTTCACTAGAAGCCAATTTTCTTACACTTCACATGTTGACCATGGACCACCATTTCACTAACTAGCCATTTAAGCTTAACTTGGAGCAAAAGGCAAAGTTTTTGTTCTTTTCCTCCCCCCTATTTGCTCCAATCCGATCGAACTAACAAGGACCAAAAGAAAGTGGCTCAAGCCACTTGACTTAAGCCAAGACTCACCAAAAACCCTAGTTTTCCCCTATTTAAATCAAGTGATAAAGGATTTAGGTCATTTGTTCTCTTGCAAGCCTCACAAAAATTCCTTTTCCCCTTTCTTTTCTCTTCTAGCTCACGGCACACATAAACACACATACACAATCCATACTTTTGATTTTTACCAAGATTCACACATTCCATACTTCATTTTATCAAGATACAAGGTTATTCCAAGAAGGTTTTCATTTGATTTCAAGGGTTTTATTCAAGATCTACAAATAAGGGTTTGGTTATTATTTGAGGTTTTTCAAGATCTAGTGATTTTGGGTATAGATCTTGTGTTATTGCTTTTTGTTCTTCATTCTTGTAAGTATCTTGAATCTCCCTTTATGGATTTTCTTACATTCTTCTTATATGTTCAAAGATCCATACATCCATATGTTGTGTTTTCATTTTTGAAAGATGATAGAACAAGATTTCATAAATAATGATGCTACCATGTTTTCACTAGTTAAATATTATGTTCTTGGTGAGATGAGAGTTGAATGAGAGTTGTAATAATAGAAATGAAGGGATTAGGTTAGTCTTAGGTGTGTTTTTATTGTGGATTAGTTGTGAATGAAGACTAGGCTAGATTAGGCACTATTATGAAGTTTGGGTGGATTTTGGTTGCGTTTTTGACAAAAAGTGCTGTCCCGAATTTGTTTTGGGGTTTTGATCTCTGACCTAAAAGACGAGAGTTTTCGCCAGTAGGCTGTTCTGTAAACAGCTCTACTATGTTTGGAAAGCCTGTCAAATAGATAGTTTTTCATATATCGCACATTAAAATTGGATTTAAAACGACCAAGTTATAGCCAAATGAAACTTGAAACATTTTTTGACAAAACCGGATGAATAGTGTGCTGATGTGAATAGTAAAATGAGTTTTCGGACACTTTCGGATATTTTTGGACTTTCTAAACACTAGCGAAACATATAGTAACACATACCTATTGATTAGTATCATTTAAAGACGTCGTTAACATATTTTAGGAAAAGCGAGAAAGTTACTAAAAATAGTAAGTTTGGTAAAAATTTAGCGAAACGGACATAGAAGTTAAGCGATTAAGGCTAGTTAGTGCGTTTTGAAAATATGGAAACTTAATAAATATAGGGGACGGTATTAACGTTTTGAAACTAAAAACTTTCCTAAATAGGAAGTTTTCTAAAAATGGTAATTTTGGTTAAACGTCGAAATATAACGAAAAACTATATATTTTATTTCGTCATGTGATTTGAATAACAACTAAAAGCAACACAGCATGGATGTATTTTGGTGATAACATATTGTGAAATTCTTTGGCATACTTTCTTGTTTTCCTGAGACGCGGTTATTATTCTTGGCCGCGGCTAGATTTTCTATATCATCCTTTACTTGCGTGATACCTTATGCTCATTTTGCAAGGTGAGTTCATAGCCCCAGTTTTACTACTTTTACTTTACTAATTTGGGTGAGAAACATTGACGTTTTTCAAACTAAGGACACAGTACTTTAACATTTCTTTTCCTGATTAACTAGGTTGCCTAATAGTGAATAGACCACTAATGCCCGAATTATCATGAACCGTCAATTGCTTAACCGACGTACTGGTTAAGTAAGCGCGAATGTTGTAAATAGATCTATTGGGACTAATTATCCCTATCCGGGTAAGTAGCGCTTACTAGTTTTTCTGAGTCTGAGAACAAACGGATAAAACCATGTCGGAATGTCAATAGGTGATCCTGGACAGATACATTTAGGGCGCGGAATACTATTTGGCATATAAAATGATTCCTTTTAAATTGAGCTTCGGTGTCATGAGCTTAGTGCAAACGTAAATGCTTTTATGTGAAGTTGTATCTCCTATAACTGTCACGTGCGTATTGTGAACTTGTGGTCCACCTTTAATATTAAATTTAAACCTATGAATTCACTCAACTTTATGTTGACCGTTTTAGCATGTTTTTCTCGGGTGCTTAGCTATGGATGTCTTTGCTTGCTTGTTGGTGTTGCCTTGCATTAGACCGATTTCAAAAGCTATTATTATCTATGTTAACATCGTTTTCATACTTTAAAACCTTTTATTCGCTTCTGCATATTATCGTTGGGCCTATGTAAAACTTTAACTATTTTAATCAATGCAACGATGTTGGATTTTAAACGTACCTTTAGAGGTCGTTCTTTGTATCTTGTATGATGTGTATTATGACGTCACGCCCTCAGACACGTGTTTCTGACTAGGCCCCGTTTGGGGGTGTGACAAAGCCCCACCTTTAAGTAGATGGGACATTGATCCGAAAAGGACCTAGGCAACATCGATGCAAAAGCATCCTTCCAATTATCCAGAAAACTTTAAGAAATAAGGAACCTATCTAATTTACTTGCTTTCTTACCCCCTTTGTCAAAACCTGTAAATCGTCTACCACCTAAGGGAAGGTCGATAAGGTCAACACGTTCCTCTGCCCCCCCGCCCCCCTCGCCGCGGACCCACCCCCGCAAAAAAGAAATGAAATCATTGAAGAATAAGCCTTCCAACGACATCAAAGCTCCAACCCAGTTTTCTCCTCGCGAGTCCGAACCACAATAAATTCCCTAAATACACCCAGATCGTCATCCTAATTGAGTTTATAGCACATCAAGGAAGCCCATAGAACCTCCTTTATCGGCGTTGTTTGAGGAGCATAAACATTCACAAAACAAACACTTCTAGAAATTCCTGACCAATGACCATGAATCCCAAGGTAATTCCGTTCAATAAATTTATGCTCTAACAAAAATACACTAGAATTCCATATCGACATAATTCCACCTGAAGCCCCTACTGAGTTACTGAAGACAAAATCAATATTATTGATGACATCAAATAACGTCACTTTTATAGCATCATTTATCCATGTAAATTAACAACATATTGTATAATTATTGCAAAGAATTGTTACTTAATCGTTTATATTTGAGAATTGCAGTAATTGAGGAGTACTTGGTGAAGATTAGCTATTTTGGAGCATAAATGAAGAGTTCAAGAAACTCTACTAATCTGACAGCCAATACGCCGTATTATTCTAGACCTAATACGATTTCCAAGACTTTGACCGACCTCAAAGACCATGCCTGAATTTGAAGAATACGTCGTATATTATATCAACGATACGCCGTATATAATACTTTGGTCAACGAAGAAGAACAAACTGATTTTATCCCAACACGCCGTATCAAACAATATATACAGCGTATCCGTGCCTACACTTCACAGATAACCACGAAGGATTAAAGACCCAATACGCCGTATCCAAGGTTTATTATACACAAAGATTCTAGAAGATATCAACCGTGGTCTTTATTCCAAGAAATCCCCAATATGTCGTATCCCACATCGCCCGATACGGCGTATCAACCTGTTTCCAGACTCTATAAATACAAATTCCTAAACTCAGTTTTAGGTATGTAAGTGAATCCCTAAACCACCAAGTCGACTATCAGACAAATAAAGGAGCATTGAAGGTCAGAAAAGAGCCTCAAGACATAGGAAAACTCTTGTAATCTTTACGCAACTGAATACACGTTCGATTAAGGTTTCTTTATTTTGATCGTTCATATATCAAATTGTGTGTATTTTTACAATGACTATCGGCTGATACCTTTAGGTATCAACCATGTTTATGAAGATCTAATGTTTGGTTTGTTTATCTCGATTGCTTAATTTATAGTTAATTGTTGATTATGTTTATCAATTAATACTCGTTTATGTGCTTTAATATGCGTTCAATCGTACTAAGGAATATTGCCTGTAGCTTACTAGATAATCTTATAGTTTCTCATAATTTAATGCAACCTACTCATTCAACTGGGTCTAGTTCTACATATTAAGCCTGCGACTTCGGTGTCATTTGGCGTAGGCTAAGAGTCTGGGATAGCCATATTTCAAGTTATATATCTAGAATCATAGGATCACGAATATTGACCTATCCTTGCCTTTAGTTTAGTGAGCTTAGTTAAGCCATAAGGTGACCTTGGTATCAGCAAGTACATTCTTATTCCATTTGTAAGGACTCGAACAGTGGACTACTAGTATATAAAGAGACATTAAGCAGTAAGTGGAAGTCTCCATGAGCTAGGTTTAGCAAGAGCACCATTACTAACTCTTAAGATATATTATAATCAACAAATCCATGCTTTATGCGGGATGCGTCAATTGTGACAAAATTAAGCGTGTCTAGGTTCTTAGAAAGAAGTACCGCCTAGTCGTAGGAATGATACGCCTTCGAGAAAAGACAATCATAGTATTATTAAATAAACATGCATTTTATCGAATTTATTCATGGTTGATACATTTTCTTTACATTAGTTCTTTACCGGATCCCTCTGTCGTTTTTTATCTTCTTTTGTGGTTTATTGCTTTACTTGTCATCAAAACCTTAGGTTAGATAACTAAACCTCATGCCAGTCTCTCAGGCTGAAAACCTCCTTTATCATTAGTTTAGGTTTAGCTTAGGTTTTGCATAAATTAGATTAATTTAGTACTAACATAGATAACTAAAATACTGATAGAATTAGGAATTAACGCTCTCGCTCTTAGTGATCGACACCCTACTTACTACAAAGCTACATCTTGACCGGGTACACTGCCCGTTAAAGTGTTGTTTTTAGGTATAGTCGGCATAAAATAAATAGTAAAACTTGATACATAAAATATCTACTCACAATGACAAATCAATTATCTCTCGGCCAAATAGACTTAGCAAGTAACAAATTTATATTTCTACATTTTAGTTTCCTGGATACCTAGAAAAGAGGGAGAATCCTTACCCACCATACTACGAATCCAATACTTCTTTTTATCCTCTCCAAGACCACTGATATTAAGATAAATAACATTCATAAATAACTAATAAACACCAAAGGACTTACAGGTGAGAGATTAGCATAAATCTGCCAATCCTCCTTCTATCTTGCAACCGTCAAACGAACCAACATTGTTTCCCCAATATTTCTCCAAGAAGCTATACCCATCTAGATTCTCGTTACAACTGTAGTTGGGTACAAGGGTCAGGCAGAAGAGAATGCCCCCAACAATTAATTTTGATTTCATTCCTTTGTTCCTTCTTTGTCCCTTTCATTGTTTGTTTAATATTAGCCATTTGTAAAAGTCTATGGAAGCTAGATATCAAGTCATCTATTTCCTTATCCTCATGTGGGATTATTGGGGTGTGGTTAACAACAGGCATTTGGCCTTGTTCTTCAATAGTAGGACCCCAAGAGAGCTTCACACACTTGGTCCATTGTGGGCTATCCCAGTAGATTATGATAGCCCAAATGGGAAGAAAACATTACACGTAACCATAGAGGATCCACATGACTATCCAAGTCGCCAACACTATAATGTGGGAACCATTCTTTTGGTCCTATCATTAAAATTTTTTCTCTTATTGAGGTTATATGGAACCCGACTCATTTGGACTTTTTCTTTGGAGACAATCGTAAAGACCAATCATTATCCCATCCTTGTTTGTCGAGTAATAGAAAAACGAAAAAACATCACCACCTCTACCCACTAGTGATGACCAATCCCTTCTTCCTTAAAAATTGAACTCATCTTCGTCAGATGCTAGGTGGCAGGATGATCAGAGACAAAGCAAAGAACTGTTCATACACTGTGACCGAGCATGGCCTATCATTCACTATAATAAAAGAGCCTTGTATATGTTTCACATATTTAAGGTTAGAACCAAGGCTTTAACCGGTGACAGACTTTTGATTATAATCAGTTTTCCAAACTTCTAAATTTTTTGCCGAACCCTGATAACACTTTTTGACTGCCCCAAGATTTCTCTCGCGAGAGTAAAGACCTTAAACAATTAACCAAGTGAGCCTACCATAAGAGTCCCTAATGTCAACCCACATTCTTAGTCATCGAACTGTTGTTGTAGTGACATTCTTAATAGCATCCAACTCTTCATCGCCACCTCCTCGACTCATATTCCCGAACACGAAAAGATAGGCCCCCTAAATATTTAATGATGCATTCATTTAGTCCATTTTACAAATAAATTTCCAAGCATTCTAGGAGGACATGAAGGTTTTTTACTTGCCAATCTAACTTCTTTTAACAAGGCTCTTAGACACTTATCTTCTCCACCTATATGAAGTAACCCATAAGACCGACCAATTTCCCCCTCCTATTACACATCCTTGAATGAACTCCTATGTTTGTGTTACCCGCCAAAGGCCTTGTTGATGTCCTGGTTCAACGGTGGGGAAATCTTAGTCTAAAGGACTTTACTCTCTCCCTTAATGATTTTGCTCTATGATAATAAAGCATTGTATACAAATCAAGATTTCCATTATCTTAGCCTTCAAAAGTGTCTTATATCTCTAAATGTTAATAACCTTACGAAAATAGAATCTGGTGTCCCGTTTGGTTTTTTTAACGCAATGTAGACGTCCACCACGCTACCATATCTACTGAACATCTTCCATAAAGCTCCAAAATCACATGTATCCAAAAGTAGTGAAGAAAAATGAGGTTGCCTTATCCCTCATTACTTTGTCAAAGTCAGTAGGTCCCTTTCTAGTTGATGCATGCTCTTGTTGGTTTCTCCATTCATTATGCTTAAGCTTGGTGGATCTTTTTCTAGTCCATTCGAGTTACCTTTACCCATTACATTGTTGAATGGATGATTTCCAAAACAAACAATATGCGCTTTCTAAATCTAACTATATATACGAATTTTCAAAGGATTACACAATGATGATAAAAGTTAAAGAACATATGATTTGACAAATAATTACACAAATCGACTTCTCTCTCCTAAGGTTGGCGACTTTTTTGAAAACCCTAAACATCCTAATCATCCCATAATCTGTCCCGAACCATTTTTTCATGCATCGATCTAGATAAAATTAAGGTCAACATTCAATGATTGATGCATCTTCTTTTAGATTTGTTGTTGATGTCTCAAAGATAAGGCGATGTTTTTTGTTTTCATCTTTATGTTTTTCCAATATTGACTTTTAGGGTCGTTTCAAAACTGCTATATTTACTGGGTTTCGATTGGTTCCTGTTCTTTGATTCTAAATCCTTATTAATTTTTACTATATCATTAATGCTATAAATGAATTAATATATCATTGGGTACTTGATTCGAGTTTTATTTAATTTAAGGCTTTGATGTTTGGTTAGTGTGATTACGGGTTAATTCTAAGGGATGTGTTAATTTAACTATAAGTAGGTACGCAGGTTCTTTGATTGCGTTTGGTTATGAAGCGAGGGTTTTTGAGTCAAAAGGGAGTGGGGGTGGGAGAGGTGTTAAGGAGAAGCATAGTTCGATGGCGGATAAAGAGAAGAGTGGTGTTGAGGAGAATCTTACTACTTCAGGTATTAGTTTGAGTACGAAATCAGATGATACTATGAATGAGGATACTCCAGTTGTTGTTGCATCTGCTGTTAAGGAGATTGTCACACCATCTGTGCTTGACATGACTGTGGAGACAAAAAAGCGAAGCTCTTTGGAAGATACTACTGTTTTTGGGTCTTTCTACATTTCTACGCAGGGTACTACTACGGCAGGTAATGCCCCTGGTAAGTCTTCTTATGCTAATGTAACTTGCAAACCACTTTGTTTACACCCGGGGGTAATAGGATTGATGTGGTTGTTCCAGTGGATTCTATTCGTGCTATTAGTGAACGATTTGCTAATACAGCTTATGGTTTTTTCATTGGGAAGAAGGGGCATGTCATTTATGCTACTAATGTCAAGAATACTTAGCGGTCAAATAAGCTTGTTCGCTCAATGTTCAGCTCGTCTACTAGATTATTCTCCTTTCAATTTAGCTCCATGGACGGATTAGATGCTATGCTTGAGAATGGTCCATGGTTTATCCGGAATAACCCGCTTATCCTGAAGAAATGTTATCCGGATGAGAACTTATTGAAGGAAGATGTAAGTAGTGTTCTAGTTTGGGTTAAACTTCATGGTGTACCTGTTACGGCCTTCAGCGAGGATGGCTTGAGTGCCATTGCTACTAAACTGGGTACTCCTCTATTGCTTGACTTTTATACATCTGATATGTGCATGCAATCTTAGGGTAGGTCAGCTAGTTAGAGTTATGATTGAGCTGTCGAAGCAGATATAAAGGTTAAAGATAGGTCATTGTCGTGAGTGGCTATGCCTAAAATTATTGGGGAGGGCTTTTATACATGTAATGTCCGTGTTGAGTATGAGTGAAAACCTCCTAGGCGTGCGTCTTGTAAGGTTTTTGGACATATTCATGAGGAATGTCCAAAGAATACAGGTGTTGGTGAGAAGCAAACTCTATAGAACCCTAGTTAAACTTCTCGAGGTGTTCCGGTTGGTCAGAAAATAGGTTTTAAACCTCAGAAAGAATATATACATGTTCCCAAAAAGACTATTGCTGGCTCTAGCGGTAATAAGAACAAAGGTGTGGTACCTACTATTGAGGTTAAGAATTCAAATCTATTTGAAGTTCTTAATTCGATCGATAATGATGTGGAGTTAGGTACCAATAGGGGGACTAAAAATTTGAGATAACGGGTCTACTTCAAGTGGATCCTCTTTTATGAATGTCGATAATAGTAGTACTGAGACTACTCCTATTATTGATAAAATCAGGGAGTTTGAGAAATTACTTACTAGGGGGAAAACTACTCTTGTGGATGAATCTGATAATCCTTTAAAGAAGGTAGAGTATCCGGATGATTATGATAGTGAAGATAAGGTTGCATCAGTTGATAATGATATGGCTCGTTTTATGGATTCAGAAAGGGTAGGTTTTGGCACTCAAAGTTTGCTGGAACAATGGAGGGATTCGTATGGTAATTGTGACTATGATGAAGA